>JAOPTO010002449.1:0-30000 GCA_033822845.1 Tetrapedia diversipes
TACGGTGTGTGCGTGACTCAAGTAACCCCGGGTTCGTTATGCCCGTACTGCAACACCGAAGCACTGTCTTGCGACAGCCAGCGTGTCAGCAGCCCCTGAGGTTTTACGTTCTCTTTCGGCGATCCCATTTCTTTGTGTACAATTTGTCATAATCCACTAGGACTCGGGTGGAAACGATCTTTAATTCCTTCTTCTTGAGGATGCCCATTTCATTTAATTCTTTGGCAGACTTTCCGCTCCATACGCCTCGGTTAGATAGCGTGGCAGTAGTAAATGATATGTGTTCCGTATCGTATCGGCTTTTAATGGCGCTTTCCAAGTTCTTATACTTGTTGAATTTATTTTGGTGTTCTTCATCCAGGTCGGCATGATCGCTCACAATTTGCACGTCTACGGCCATCGCTGAAGTACACCTTCTTGTTATAAGGTATCCTCTTCCACCTTGTCGACACTCTTATTTAAGGCCCGTTTTAAATATGCCACTATGGCATTGTGCCGTTCAATGCGCACCTTATGTGTTCGGTGACACTGTTGGAGTACGTGATTTAAGGTCTCAGCGCTGTCGCAGCTGGCTCTGCAGTAGCGGCTTGCTATCCGACCACGTGAGGTTCTAGACCTTGTTGGTAAGGCATTAATGCGTAGCTTCATCGAATTTATGTAGTCCTTACCGGACAGGAAGCGATTTCCTTCAATTACCCACTGATGCTGTTGTGGGACTTTATTCGACTCTCTGAGTCCGTTGCCACTATTCAAGTGATGGAGTATCCTGCCCCACCGTTCCCGCAGCTTTTCAGTGGTATCTATGTCGAGGTAGGGCCTTCGGTGTAGTGGCATCAGCCATCGCATGGATGGGATTGAGAGACCACCATCTCTGACATTTTCATGGAAGTAGGCATTTTGTCGTATCATGCGGTAAGCACAGCCACTTCCTTGCCGCAGCCCTCACTATCGTGTCTATCTTTTTAAGCCTACTGAGAGTAGTGCTACCGAGGGTGAGTAGATGGAACAGCCCCGGCAGCACTATGATACGTAGGGCGAAAGGCTTTGCTGCGGTTTTAATGGCGCCTTCGTTAATTTACTTATGTCCTGAAGCAGTTGATCTTCTGGCTTGGCCACTGTTCGTCCCTCGGGTGTGAAGGGAACACCAAGATATCTTCACTCACTTTCTCTTTTTAAGGATGGCATTTTTAACCCACGGCACAGACATTGGGTTTTCGCATCGACCACTGATTTCTTGAGGTATGGCACATTTCGAAGAGTCACGGTGAATGATTTATTCGCATTTATGCTGAGTCCACATATAACTAAGAATTCAGATGCAGTATTGATAATTATTTGTAGGCCTTCAGATGTTAATGCCAGAAAAATCATATCATCTGCGAATGCAAAGGCGTTAAAGAAGGTTTGATCAATATTATCGCCTATCTACGATGGCAATCGCTTAAGGAACCGATCAATAACCAAATTAAAGATGATGGGTGACAATGGGTCACCTTGCTTCACTCCATAGGTTGGTTTAATTTCATCTGATTCCCAGCCACTGCAAGTCAGCACAGTGGAACTTCTATTGTATGAGTCAACAACATAGTCAGCCATGAGATCGGGCACTCCCGCGATCTCGAGTGTGTCTCTGATTGTCTTGTGGGAGACAGAATCAAAAGCCTTGGCTATGTCTATTGACGCCATGAAAAGTGGCTTGAAATGCTGCCGGTGGTAACGCAGAACCATGTCAAGATCGAAAATGTTCAAGGCACAGCCGTCAGTCGGAATAAAAGCCTTTTGTCTTTTGTCAAGCGGAACCAGTTCAATGAGGCGCCTTGCCAGTATTTTGTGGAAGGTTCAAGTTAATGTTGACTGGACTGTTATAGGCCTGTAGTCCTCCGGATTGAGTGCGCTATCCTTTTTGGGGATTAACTTAGTACGCGCATGTAGCAGGTGTTTGGGCAGTTTACCACACAGCATGAATAGGTTAAATATTCCGCACAGAATGTGAGGTGGAACTGCCTTTAACTGCCTAATGGTAAGTCCGTCTGGGCCCGAACAAGTGGTAAGCTCCGGAAAAGACTTACGGACTTCATCCGGGTGTATAGGCCGCCAGATTTTATACATTACTGGTCGCTTGCATTCTTTATCGGGGGATTCGTTGGTCCCACTGGTCATTGTAGTACGCCAGAAATTGATCATATCTTGCTTGGCGCGAGGATTAGCTGTTATTTTGCTCTTTATTAGCTTTTTTGCGCAGTTGCAAGGGTTTCTCAAGGTCTTCTGCGTTCTGGCGTACTCCACTCGCCTCGCTTGTCGCCTTGTTAGAGTGCGATCTATGGTCTCACAGGCGTTAGGCTTGTTCCTTTTGGTGACCGCGAACACTTGTAATAAATAGATCTCTAGCTCCTCAGAGACCTTATCTTTGGACCGGACGTTTATGCTGTCGCAGGTTCGACCTAACAGGCCTACGTGGAATTGAGTGCCTGTTAGTGGTTCAAGGTGAGCGAAGAAGTCCGTAATGGACTGTAGCAGGCTATCGTCTTGCGAGCCAGGTGCTGCTACATTACCTTGAGCTGGCACAACCTGTTCGACTGTCATCTCCTGAATAATACTCAAGACAAGGTCCTTGTGCCGTTGGTATTTGCGCTGTCCTTTAATGGACTGGAGAGTCCGATCGGGAACATAAGCATTAACGCCTGATTGATGAAACGCTCGCCATTAAACGTCAGGTGCGCCTCCTGCCGTGCCAGGAGCGCTTTTTCTTCAGCACGGAACGGTGCTTTCTTGTTGTCAATTAAATTGACTTGCCTTTCGTCGTGCCAATCTTTGTGCGACCGCTGTTCATGGACACCTCTACCTCTGGAGGTAGCAAAGAATCTGTCGCAGCCTGGTGTTCTGCAGAAATAGGAATAAACTTGTTCCGTTTGATCAGCAGGTGTCGGACCGGACGAGCCTGAGGGCCCGCCGGTGCAAGAGTTCGGCTTATCGGAGGCTTTTTTTCTTGTGCCAGAGCCGACAGTGAACGAGTCGAGGGGGGTGACAGCCCCCAAGACCGTGTGGCGTAGAGGTAGCACTTAGCTTCCCCCCCGAAGGGAGTACTGGTGGCGGGAACCAACGAAGAGGTGGCTGCTTGCTAAACTAGATCTACTTAAGGACTGGTCTCGGATACTAGTACCGGGGAACCGACCAAACGACCATTTTTTTTTTATAGATGGAGAAGTGCTTTGCGCACACCGGGAAAGTGGAGATACCCGGTAGTGTGGGACTCCCCCGAAGGGTTTACCCACTAAAACTCCATCTGCATTATGCCTGAGATGGCAGGCAGCACCAAGATGCCAACTTAGTCGAAGCCCCAAACTATCCAATTCCCCTACGTTCCCGATCCAGATATACTGATGTGGTTTTATTAAAGTGCCAAAAGCTGTTGAGTCCGCCCACAATGACTCGAGTTGAGATGATCTTCAGCTCTTTGGTCTTGAGGATGTTCCTGTTAATTAGGTCCCTGGCAGACGAAACGCTCTATACCCCACGGTAGTTAAGCGTGGCAGTAGCGAACGATACTTTGGTGACGTTGTATCGCTGCTTAATGGCGTTCTCGAGTGGCTGGTATTTCTCGATTTTATTTGCATGAACTGTTGCCAGGTCCAGATAGTCGCCGACTACTTGTGCATCAAGCACAAGTGCTGCAGTGCCCCGTTTAGCTACAAGGTCTGGTTTCCGTAGACCTTGAGCGGTGTTAACCTGAGGCTCCGTTCCAACTACTTCGTAGTTTTTCGCTAGATCTCTCCTGACGTATCTGACGATAGCGTCATGCCTCTGTAAACGAGATCTATGCGTACGGTGGCAATGCTGGAGCACGTGTGAAAGAGTTTCTACAGCATTGCATCCAGCTCTGCAGCTGCGGTCAGATGGTCGACCGCGAGTCGTTCTGGACCTTGTTGGCATATCATTGATACGGAGCTTTATCGCATTGATAAAGTCCTTACCGCTTAAAAAGCGGTTTCCCTCTGTCACCCACCGGTGTTGTTGGGGGACTTTCCCAGACTCCTGTAGACCACGGCCATCGTTCGAAGAGTGGAGCAGGTCAGCCCATCTTTTATTCACCAGATCCAGGGTGTTATAATCAGTGCGGTTCTCTGTCAGCCTCCTAGCCGTCTTCTGTATTTCCTGAGTGAGGAAAGAATCCGGCTGTTGTTGTGTGGAGGCGAGCTTTCTAAGCCTCACCAGTCTATGGAGAGGCATAAGCCATCGTATAGATGGTACTGACAGGCCGCCTTCTTTGGCATTATCATGGAAATAGGCATTGACGGTATCGTGCGGTAGAACAAGCCATTTTCTAACTGCGGCACGAGACAAAGAATCAATCTTTTTCAGTCTACTCAGCGTTGTACTACCCAGGGTCAAAAGGTGGTAAAGCCCTGGTAAGACCATCACTCGGAGAGCGAAAAGTCTCTGCTGAGGTTTCAACGGTGCCTTTGTAAGCCTTTCCAGCGCACCCTTAAACTGGACCTCGGGTTGGGCAGTTGTTCGTCCTTCTGGTGAAAATGGGATTCCCAAATACTTCCACTCATCCTCTCTCTTTAAAGCTGGTATTTTACGAGAGAGGCACGTGAACTGTGTTTTGCCATCCACCACCGACTTCTTCAAATGCGACACATTTGTAATCGCGGCAGTGAAGGACTTTGAGGCGTTTATATTAAGTCCACACTGCCCGAGGAAATCGGATGCTGTATCAATCGATAGTTGGAGGCCAATCGATGTTGATGCCAAAAGGATAATGTCGGCAGCAAACGCTAACGCACTAAAATGATTACCTCCAACTTCCGCCCCGGTCTTAGGTGGTAGCCGCCTTAGGAGCCTATCTATAACCATGTTAAAGATAATAGGTGACAGGGGGTAACCCTGCTTGACTCCGCAGGTCGGCCTAAATTGCTCCGATTCCCATTTGCCGCATGTTAAGGTGGTAGTGGCCCTACTGTATGTGTCCATGATATACTCAGACATTTCGATGGGCAAGCCCATGATCTCAAGTGTGTCTTTAATGGTGGCATGCGACACTGAGTCGAAAGCCTTCGCAATATCAAAGGACGCCATGTATAGGGGCTTGAAGTTTTGCCGGTGGTATTTCAGGATCATATCCAGGTAGAATGTGTTGTGAGCACCTCCATCAGTTGGCAGGAAAGCCTTCTGTCTCGGGTCCAGCTCGACCAAGTCGGTCAGGCGCCTAGCCAAGATTTTATGGAAGGCCCTTGTAATGACTGACTGCACCGTAATTGGCCTATAATCCCCTGGTCTCGTGGCACCATCCATTTTCGGAATTAGGGTAGTTCGTCCCCTAAGAAGGTGCTTTGGCAGTTTCCCACATAGCAGAAAAAGGTTAAAAATCCTTGCTATTATATTGGTGGGAACCGCTCTGAATTGCCTAATGGTGAGACCATCAGGTCCCGGACACATATTTAGTGCCGGGAGCGACGCTTTAATTTCGTCTGGGGATATAGCCTTCCACAGTTCGTCTGTGGTCGGTCGAGCCGCTTCCCGAGGAGGGGACCCGTGTGTCCCCTCTGACATCACTGTTTGCCAGAACTGGGTCATCTCAAATTGAGGCGGCTGTTTCTCCTCAACTTTGCTGTCCAAGATGACCCTTAAGGTCATACAAGGTTTCCTACGCCAGGCTTTTTGCGTTTTTGCGTATTCCACGCGCCTGGCTTTACGCTTAGTAGGGACCAGTTCTGGCCCGATGTCGTTCAGCTTCCTGCGATTAGGTGCGGGCGGAAACACTTTAAGGAGGTAGATCTCAAGCTGCTCAGAGATCTCTTCAGGGCTCAAACTGGATATACTATCGCACAATCTATTCAGATCTCTCGTGACAGTCGTTCGAAAAGTTCATGGACGGAGGCAACCAGAGCACTTCGCAGAACGGGCGGATTAATGCTTGGGGGCGGGGGGGTACAACACTCCCTCACCCTTCTGAGCTCGCTGATATTCTCAGCGACTCTATCTTTGTGCGTCTGGTACCTCCGTTGGCCTTTAATTGACTCAGGAGTCCGATTTGGGAAGAGGGGTACCAATGCTTGGTTCATGAACTTAACGCCGTCGACAGTGAGTCGCGCTTCCTGCATAGCAAGTACCGCGGACTCTTCAGCACTCCAAAGTGCTTTCTTGCGTTCGATACTCTCGACTTACCATTCATCATACCAGTTCCTGTGGGCACGTTGTTCGTGAACACCTCGACCACGGATCGTTTTAAAGCTTTTGGCACATTCTGGAAGAGAGTCATAGTTACTCCCGCCGTTTACCCGCGCTTTTTTGAATTTCTTCACGTTGAAATTCAGAGCACTGGGCAGAAATCACATTGCGTCAACACCCGCAAGGGCCATCGCAATGCTTTGTTTTAATTAGACAGTCGGATTCCCCTAGTCCGTGCCAGTTCTGAGCTGAGCGTTGAATGGCGGCCGAAGAGAGCGACCACGACGGCAAGTCGCCACGGAAGCCTCGCAGCAAGGAAGATCCGCGGGAGGCCAAGGCACGGGACCGAGCTCGGATCCCGGGGGCGATATTAATATCGCTTGCCCGTTCAGCTTCGCCCAGGCCCGGCACGTCAGCCAAACCCGCTTCCCGACCAAGCCCGACACGCCCCGCTCCTCAGAGCCAATCCTTATTCCGAAGTTACGGATCCAATTTGCCGACTTCCCTTACCTACAATAATCTATCGACTACAGGCTCTTTACCTTGGTGACCTGCTGCGGATATGGGTACGAACCGACGCTACACCTCCACGTGGCCCTCTCCTAGATTTTCAAGGTCCGAGGGGGAGATGCGGACACCGCTGCAACTGCGGTGCTCTTCGCGTTCCTCACCCTATCTTCCCTGTTAGAGGTTTCCAGGGAACTCTAACGCTTATACAGAAAAGAACTCTCCCCGCAGCTCCCGACGGCGTCTCCAGGTCATATTGGGTTACCCCGACGAGCACTCTTATGAGGGCCCGGAATGGTATACGGTTCCGCTGCCGGGTTCCGGAATAGGAACCGGATTCCCTTTCACCCCGATGGGTGTATGTGTGTACATAGTCTCGTTCGTTCGAATCTGCGTTTGTGCGTTTGCACGTATTATATATATATTTTATATGCTAGGACACCTGATCTACAAATGATTTCTCATAGGGCTTACGATCGACTGACTCGTGTGCAACGGCTGTTCACACGAAATCCTTCTCTACATCAGTCCTCCAGGGTCTCGCTGGAGTATTTGCTACTATCACCAAGATCTGCACGGACGGCGGCGTTGGCTGCAGTCGTATCGGTTCGGGCGCTTACTCCAATCATATCAGTTCGGGCGTCTGCTTCAGGCATATCGGTTTGGGCGCGTGCTCCAATCATATCAGTTCGGGCGCGTGCTCCAATCATATCAGTTCGGGCGCGTGCTCCAGTCATATCGGTTCGGGTGCTTACTCGAATCATATCGGTTCAGGCGCTTATTCCAATCATATCGGTTCGGGTGCTTACTCCAATCATATCCTCAAGATTGAGGATATTATTCGCGGTATTCGCAACCTCTGAGAATGTATCCTGGTGCATAAGCCGCTGCAGCTCTGGCGGCCACTCGACGTTCAACTTCTCGCAGAGATCACGCAGGTTCCTCCTCTCCTCTTCGTAGAGGGTGCACTCGAATAGGAGGTGACAGGGATCTTCGTCTTGGAGTCCGCACCGGCAGGTAGGTGAATCGATGAGGCGGAACTGCTTCAGCTTGGCAGCCAGATCTCCGTGACCAGTCAAAAATTGAGTGACATGGTGACCCAGGTACACCCATTTCGACTGGAGCCTCCTCTGGATATCCGGAAAGATGTTGTGTGTAAACCTGCCTTTGCTTGAGGCAGTCCACCTCCTCTGCCATTCGGACTGGAGAGTCAACCGGATCGCCTTTACGTCGACGCCTTCCTCGGTGTTCGCTCCGCTCGGCTGGATGTTCAGGTCCGTCTCGATTTCAAGGCCTCTCTTCAGTCTGTATCTCCAGTCCATCTCCTTTAGCTTCAGATCGATCGGCATGACGCCTACCAGTACTGGCAAAGCGTCCGCCGATATGGTCCTGTACGCCATCGCAACTCTCATTAACACGAGACGTTGCGCTCTGGTGATCTCGTTGAGGCTCTCTTTGGTGAGCTTGTCCCGCCATGATGCTGCTGCGTAGGTGGCGATCGGTACGAAAACTCCGGTATAAAGTGCTCGCATGCAGCCGTGCCTGAGGCCCCAGTCACGTCTCGCTACAGCGGTGAGGGCATTGAACTTCTCTAGGCACTTCATCCTTATTCTCTTGGCGTGTGTTGCGACGCCCAGACGTTCGTCGAAGTGCACACCAAGATACTGGACTGTAACTGCCATTCTTACGGAACGACCGCCCACCTTTATGGTCGGCGGGCGCTTAACGTCCAGTTTCCCTTTCATCAGTATCATCTCGGTCTTTCCGACCGAGAGGGCGAGCTTCTCACTACTGCACCAGTCTTCCACGACGATCGCTGCTGCTTGACCGCGTTGCTGGAGTTCGGAGCGATTGTCGCCATTCACCAATACCAGTAAATCGTCCGCGTAGGCCACCGCACTAACATTACTCGTCCTCAGTTTAAGGAGAAGGTCATCAAATACCATGTTCCACAGGCTGGGTCCAAGAATGGAGCCTTGTGGGCAGCCTCTGCTGACCACCTTGCTCACACTTCCATGCCTCCCAAACAGTTTTACTTTCCGCTCGCTCAAGTAACTCGAGATTACCCTGTATAGGTTACGTGGGCAGTTTCTCTCCTTGAGCCGGTGCAAAACGCTCGGCCATGAGACGTTATCAAATGCTCCTTTGATGTCAAAGAGCAGCGCGAGCACGTACTTCTGCCGCATCTCTTCAACCAGGCTCCGCACACGAAGAATTGCATCGGTCGTCGATCTTCCCTTTCTGAATCCAAACTGGTCCTGGCTCGCGAGGAGGGGGTCCAGGAATACTGGCTCCAATCTCGCGAGGAGAAGTTTCTCGAGGCACTTCCCAAGTACAGGCAGCAGGCAGATAGGCCGGTACGACGCTGGATTGCTGCTATCCCTCTCGATTGACTTCAATAGCGCGCGGATACTTCCAACCTTCCACAGATCTGGGAACACACCGTTATCCAAACAAGAATTGAATAGACTTACCAGATCGTCGACAATGGTGCCGTAGGACGCCTTAACGACGTCCACCTCGATCCTGTCCAATCCTGGCGCCTTCCCACTCCTCAGGCTGAGTACCGCTTTCCGCACCTCTCGCTCGTCGAATAATGGGACGTCTTCCGTTGATGGTGGGGTCCTCGCTCGATCGCGTTTCTCCATCTGCTCCACCGTGACGTCCGGGGTGTCGTCAGGTACGAGCGCGTGAAGGAGATTCTGCGCACAGCTCTCCCACGTCGGACGATCCTCCAAATCCGCCGGTGTGGCGAAAGTCATCTCCGGGGTGATCTTCTTTCCGCAGAGTTTGTAGACCGGACCCCATGGGTCGCGGTTACCCTCCGCGGTGACGAAGTTCTTCCAGCTCGTCTTCTTTGCTTCATATACTGCTGCTTGGTAACGCCTTTTTTGCTTATGATAAGCAGACCTCTTCTCGAGTTTCAATATCGGGTCCATCTCCATCTGGAACCGCTTCCTTGCGGCGTACGTTTTCCTCTTCGCCTCGGTAAGCTCGGTCGACCACCACGCGTTCGCTTTCGCACGACGCTCCTTCGTCCGCATGGTGGATTCACAGGCATCGAGGATAATGTCTTGCAATGCCTGTGCGGCCTCGTTCACCTCTTGCGCAGAACCGAGACGTTCGCACGGGTTACAGTTCCGCCTGCGTTCAACGAGATGGTCCTGAAACTGCTCCCAGTTTGCCTTTTTGGTGTTGAATCTTCCGGGTTGTTTCGTGAAGACTGGGTTCTCTTCCGGTCCGATTTGCAAATAGATTGCATTATGGTCACTAGTCGTCCATGCCTCCTCGACGCTCCAACTTCTCACGGATGTTAAGATGCTGTCGGATGCGAGGGTAATGTCAATGCATGACGCTCCTTTATGTGACCTGAACGTCGGGGGGTTGTTCGGTTCGTTAAGCACAGTGAGCCCACACTGCGCCAACGTCTCTTCTAATAGTTCTCCCCTTTCGTCCCTTCGGAAGGGCGGATATTCGTGCGAATGCCATAATGTCGATTTGGCATTCGCGTCCGCTCCCACAATCAACTTTTTTCCAGAAAGGGTTCTTGCAACTCGCTCGAGTTTCTCCAAATATGGTTCAATCCTGTCCGAGCATTGGAAATACATGCTGGCCACGTACATTCTGCCGAACGGTCCACATATTTCGATGCAGACGCAGTGCTGGTCGCTGAGGCTCGCGATCTTGAGCGCCGTGATATCCGGGTTTCGAATGACAATCCCGGCCATCGCGTTCTCGTTCGGCAGTGCTCCGCTCACCACGGCGACGCGGGAGCCGAAGCCTATGAATTTTCCCTTGATGTTATAGGGCTCCTGTGCCAGCAGTACGTCGATGTCTTGTTCTTCCATCAACTTGCTCACTTCAAGCGAAACCATCTGGGAATTCCTCATATTAAGCTGCAGGATCTTCAAGCCGGCGATTCCTTTCATTACGGGCTTAGAACCCATAATCGGTGCGTGAGAGCGACTGATTTATTGCGGCGACATACGACGGGCACTCCCTGCTCGTTACCGGATGCGACGCGTCCTTCTTGCTCCTTGCGCAGTTCGCGCAGGTCGCCGGTTTCTCCTTTTTCGGGCACGTTTTAAAACCGTGCCCCGCGGCAGCGCAGTGACCGCAGATTTCCTTTTCCACCCGGCAGTACTTTGCCGCGTGACCATAGCCATGGCACTTATAGCAGCGCGTAACATTGATGTAGTCCTGGACACGGCAGCAGCTCCAGCCTACGTATAATTTCTCCTTCTTGATAAGGAGTTCTCGTACTTCTTTAGACACCTCGAAAATGCAATTGCACCTGTCCCTCTTCTTGTCTCCTGTCTTGAAGGCGAGCTTGGCCTGCTGCTTGCATCTGGCTACTTCGCTCTTCCCGACGTTCTGCTCGAGGATAGCTTCCAGGATCGCGCCGTCGTTTTCAAACCGCGGGACATCGTATATGATTATCCTTGGGCTTCTCTTAGCCGGGGCACCAACTACAAGGCCGGCGGCGCGAAGCTTGTCATTCGCCAGCAGGGCACTCATGTCGCTTTTCTTCGCGGTCTCGATCGCAATTCCGGCTCCTTGGATGCGCCTGACATTTCTAATTTGTAGTTTGTCCGCCTTTGGTGACACGAGTTTCCAAACAGCCTCCTTGGTTTTTGTGCTGTTCTCATATAGTGCTGTGTCTTTAGGCACTATTGTAACAACATTCGGCGGGTCCTGTTTCCGGGTCGACACCGCCGCAACACTGGATTTTACACCGACTCGTTCGGCGTAAGTTAGGGTTCTCGCTGGAGGGATGTCGGTGGTCCTCTTCTCGCTCGACACATGTTTTAGGATCTCTATTTGTCCTTCTAATTTGCTGGAATGCGAGAGCGCCTTGCTCAAAATCCCGTGGAGCTTCATGAAATTGTCCCTTAGCTCCTCTGATACGTCCGCCGGAATTTTGTTATCCGAGGACGTCAAGCTCTTTAATATTGCTCCGATCACCTTTTCGGATTTAATCCGGAGCCGCTTAGCTGTCATAGCCTCCTCGTCGGTTGTTTCCTCCGGAGCTGATGCAGGAACAGCTTTGCTGGTGGGACTCGTCGCTTTGATAGGCCTCGTCTTCTTCTTCCTGATTGACCTCGGCACTTGTGCTTCCGAGGCTGCAGTGCTGAATGCACAGTCCGAGTCTGTATCGGATAAAATCTTCCTCTTTAATTTCCTTCTCCTCCCGGGGGCATCTGTGTCCGTGGACACAAGCTCCATTGCTGAGCGCGACATAGTCGTCGCCCAGGAGGACGTCCCGGTAGCGGGTCGCTCTTCCGTTACGACCTCACTTCCCGAGTGCTGAGACAAGACTGCTGCTTGTGGCGCCGACGGCACGGTTTTAAACCGTATGGTGGCGTTCCGATCGCCGGATAGTTCGCGAACACGAACACCTGGCGGCGCTTCGATCGCTCTTCCGCGGCTCACTCCCGATCGCGGGCACCTGGCGGCGTAGCTGTCGGCCACGTCGGCCAACGCCCAAGATGGCGTCCAAGATGGCGGACGCCAACGCCCAAAAATAGTTTTTTCGAAATAAATCACTATCCACTGCACGGATTTGTCCGAAACTTTCACAGATTGTTCCTACCGTAACAGGGAACACGCACAAATGAAGGCAACCTCGTACCTTTCAACCAACTACAGATATTAGCCGTCGAAGTTTCACCTGTCACTCGGCCACGTGGCGGCCGACACGGAAAAACGAAAAACGACGTAACTTCGTCAATTTTGGCCCGATTTTCACGAAAACGCGGCCACTAACATTTTTCACCGTACTAAACACAATAAACACTCACTCAGAATTTTCCACAAAGAATTTCCTGCTATTTTCACACTCGAAACACGGAGCGACGTGACCTCGCGTGTGTACTCATGCGCCACCTAGCGGAGACTCCCAGTAGATAGGGACAGAGGGAATCTCGTTAATCCATTCATGCGCGTCACTAATTAGATGACGAGGCATTTGGCTAAAACCTGTACCAGTTAAACCGGTATACTTCCGAGGATATACCCCCTCGTGAGGTTTTACATACTAATCAACAATAACAACGGTTATACAATTTAGTGGGCTACTTTCTAGTTTACACTGCCATGGGATCTGCCCACGTACTTGGAAAAACTAGGAAACGGGGTCCCTTTCGGGAGGCGATCTTAGTCACGCACTAAGTACGTGTCCAGGGAAAGACCACGCGGAGGTGTCGCCCCGGATTCTACATGCAAAGAATCCGCCCCGCGCCCTATCATACAAAAGTATGATAAGACTCGCACCGCCCGGTGTAAAAGGCCGGGACGGGCTTATCATCACATCAGCTGGCAGCTGCTTCGTCTCGTTCGTTTGTTAATATTACCTAGCGAAATTACGCTTGGTCGTTTATTTTAAAATTTGTCCCATCAGGCTGTCATATTCTAAGAACTCATCCAAGCCTTGCGGCTGAGTCTTAGTTGTTAGTCAATAAATAAGATGCATGCACCGACGTAATGTCTGGTCATACCATTAAAAGCATGCAATAGCCCGAAGGTTGTCAACATTAAAAACGTGTGTCAAGTCAGTATTAAAATAAATAAATAAATAAATAAATAAATAAATATATTATAACGACTACCTGGTGTAGTCGTAGTCAATGTGTTCGTTCGCGATCTCTATCGACGAACGGAGGGCTATCATTGAGGCCGTCATAGTGTCCTCCTTTTTGAGCCCTAGGGTTTTCAGGTGCTCCTTCGTAATCTTGGGCATTGCTCCTCTACAACCCACGACAATAGGGAGCACTTCAGCACTTAACGCATTTAATTTTAATCTAATGTACTCTGCCGTCTCCTTATATTTCTTAAGTTTCTCATTGTACGCCCGAGGAAGGCTATCTTTATCTTCATACCGCACTGTAACGTCCACTACGTAAACCCTGTCATGGTCTTTGATAACCATATCTGGTTTACGTAGTTCTCCCAGGACGTTAACAGTCGGCTCCTCAAAGAATACGTACTTCTTCGGCAGTTTATCTCTAATAAGTGCACATATTTCATTGTGCCTGTGGATCCTTTTTGGTTTATTGTGTGAGCAATTGCCCAAGATGTGCCCCAGGGTCTCGGGTTGGACCTTACACCTTCGGCACATATGATCAATATCTTTCTGGGCTCTCTTTATTGCCACCCTTGTGCCGAAGGTATTCGTTCTTAATTTCAGCGCGTCTATGTATCTAGACGGCCTCAACAATTCTGGTCTGTAAAGCCAGGAATTCCCGATTGTGTCATTTAGGAATTCCTGGACTCCTTGTCCTTGGCAGACGAGTTGTCTCCATCTATCCGTGTCTTGTTTAATTAAGGCCTTTCGTGCCTCCTCGACACTGTCAATATTAGTAGGCCAACTAAGACCTATATCCTTTGCATACTTTCTTATTACTACCTCCTGCCTTTTATATGCTTCTCTGACTGCCTCATCGTCAGAGTCGATCATTTTAATTGCATTTTTTAATTTAGCGATTTTTACTATGTTAGCCACCCTCTGAACACCCAGACCACCACACCTTTTAGTGGTATATAAAATTCCATCTGTTGTAGATGGATGCAAGAATAAAATTCTTTTAATTATTTGTTTAATTTGGTGGTCTATATCTTCGAGGGTGCCCAGGGGTGGCGGATTCGCCACAAGCCTATGTATAAACCTCGGCAGGAGGTATGTTCTGATTAAATTGACTTTTTGATGCGGCTTGAGGCTCATTTTTGACACGCATTTAGCCGCATCAATTATTTCCTGTGTCGAGGGGCGACGCAGGCCTTTCCAGGGGTCCAAAGCGGCCCCTAAGTATTTGATTGTAGTTTCAGGGTCGGCGTAAGGAATGGCCCGCCGACCCATTTTCATTGCCGGATTAACAACATGCCAAGATTTATTTTTGCTGACGATCTGGAAACTGGAGCATTTATCGATTGAGATGCTCATTCCCATCTCAGTTATGATTTTGTTTACAATTTTAATTTGCTTAGTGGCTTCCTCTTTGCTATTTGCCACTAGCACCAGATCGTCAGCGAACGCTAGTATGGAGACCTGCTCGTCTCCCAGTTTGACGCCCTCCGTTGTCTCGTCAACTGTTTCGATAATCGGGTCGATGACCAGATTAAAGAGGAGCGGCGATAATGGATCCCCCTGCTTAACACCGCGCAGCAGGTCCATTTCTACTTTCTTTTGATTTCGGCAGCTTATAACAGTTTTGCAGCCGTCGTACATATCTGTTATAAATTCTCCGACGGCCGCAGGAACGCCTTTTCTAGTTAAACAGTCCGCCAGCACACTATGCGGAATAGTGTCAAAAGCTTTGGACACGTCTACTACAGTTATTATTCCACCTCCTTTTTCTTTCATAGCTATCATTGCGGCGCTGAGGACGGCAATATTATTTTTGCACCCATCCTCTTTAGTGAAGCCCTTCTGTCTCAGGTGGTGTGTTACATTTCGCCTGAGTCTTTGGTCAATCATCGCCGAAAAAACTCTACCCAGGAGAGACCCGATAGTTATGGGTCTCCAATTATCGACCTCAGCCACGCTTTTCCCCGGTTTGGGTATTAACGTGGTTCGGTTGATCTTCCATTGCTCTGGGTAGATTCGGCTCATCATCAGAAGGTTACAAATTTTGGCTAAAATATGCGCCGCACCATTTTTCCGGAGGTGGACTTTCCTGATACCGTCGACACCAGCCGCGGTATCAGCTTTAATCTTTTTAATTTTATTAATTATGTCCGCCATAGTGACTGGCGTCCAAATTTCCTCCATTTTAATATCTGTTATAGCGCCCCTTATATTTGACAATTTATATTGGGGGCCCAGCTTACCCCACAATTCTTTGTACAGTGGACCTACTGCACTAATGTCAGGGGGATTTATTTCCTCCTTTTCACTAATATCTTTGCCAATCATCGCTAGATCCAGTAGCTTTCTAGGACACTTTTTGTAAAGCTCTTGGCATCTAGCGTACTCATAACTTTTCCTTTTGCTCCTTTTATTCCTCCTTTTCTTTTCTGCTCCTCCTTTCTCCGGTCTTTTCGACCCGACTTTCCTTTTGGAACCATCATCGACGCCTTCCTTCAATAAACACACAAACTCTTGTATTATGGCGTCGATGTGGCTCCTTTCAATTGTTACCTGTCCAGCCAGCTCTTCGATTTTCTTTTCTATTCCTCCAAACTTATGGTTTTCGTCGAGCTGGCTGGTGAACAAAGCATCCCGGATTGGGTTCCTCCATATTTCATCGTCATTCCCAAATCCGGGGATATTTGCGTCCTCTTCGGCCGACTCATAGCTGGAAGAGGTTTCCGAGGAATCGGACGAGTCGGCCGTTTCCTCTGCCACCTCCCGAGCGGGCAGTAGCCTCCTGTTGTCGCTTATTTGTTTAAGCGTCTTCCCGGGCAGGAATTCTCGGATCGCTACATTTGGCTGTCGTAGATCCTTATATCTCTCATTAAGCTCTATGAGGAGCTCTACTTCTTCCTTTGACCAAGCCGAGGCTCTGCTGCTTGGTCTATTCCTACCCGGGTGGCTGTCCGTCACCTTCCTCTTCTCGTTCCTAATCATGGGATGCCTATGCATCTCATGAATGGACAGCCCACGCTGGGTCTGGAAGGTGTCCCCACATTCGGAGCACCTAACACCTTCTCCCCCGGCATTCTCTGGTATTTTCCCCTTACATTTGGGGTAATGGCACCGCCAGCCATGTAGCCTTGGGAATGCCTTTAGGCATGCGGTGCATCGCCACTGTACGTTTAGCCGGGGGTGCTCCGCATCTATATGATCTGAAAAGTTTTTCTCATTCAGGAACCACCGTTCCAGACCTCTATCGCCACACGCCTTACATTTAATCTGCCCGCTCAGTGGCAGATCCGTCACTTGTCCATATTCATCGTCCGTTTGATCGCCTGGTCTGCATATTGCGGCCCTCCTATCCGCAGCGGACATGTCCGCCACGGAGGACCCAGGGCCGGGGTCCCCCGTGTCCGAGGCTTCGTCACTACCGTCACTCATTATATGAGTTTCTCCATTATTCCTTTTTCAATAAATCCAATCGCATCCAACTCATAACCTAAGGAACAGCCAGGTCGTTGGTGCGAGCATCCAAGGAGGTCAGGCTTGCCGCCAGCCACCACTTTCATAATTTAGTATTAATTTAACACTAATACCCTCCCGAGAGCCATTGATGTAATTTTGCTAAGTGCCAGCGGCGTATTGCTTTCCAGCGGCGTATTGCTTTCACAGCGGCGTGTTGCTTCCCAGCGGCGTATTGCTTTCACAATACGCACACCTTTCGACAACACGACCCCTCCAGCTCTACGCCGCCTTCCGGCAATAGCGCCGCTATATAAACATCGCAAAGCGATGTCTTCGGGAGGGCTGGGGCACATAGTGCCCCCAAAAATATCACCATCTTTCGTTCTTGTTAATAGGCGGCCGACGGCTCACCTTTGCTCCTAGCTCGGGTAAGGTGGGGTCGCTACTCCCCAACGGTGTGCACCTTCACCGCCCTGCCTTAAGAGAGTCATAGTTACTCCCGCCGTTTACCCGCGCTTTTTTGAATTTCTTCACGTTGACATTCAGAGCACTGGGCAGAAATCACATTGCGTCAACACCCGCAAGGGCCATCGCAATGCTTTGTTTTAATTAGACAGTCGGATTCCCCTAGTCCGTGCCAGTTCTGAGCTGAGCGTTGAATGGCGGCCGAAGAGAGCGACCACGACGGCAAGCCGCCACGGAAGCCTCGCAGCAAGGAAGATCCGCGGGAGGCCAAGGCACGGGACCGAGCTCGGATCCCGGGGGCGATATAAATATCGCTTGCCCGTTCAGCTTCGCCCAGGCCCGGCACGTCAGCCAAGCCCGCTTCCCGACCAAGCCCGACACGCCCCGCTCCTCAGAGCCAATCCTTATTCCGAAGTTACGGATCCAATTTGCCGACTTCCCTTACCTACATTAATCTATCGACTAGAGGCTCTTTACCTTGGAGACCTGCTGCGGATATGGGTACGAACCGGCGCGACACCTCCACGTGGCCCTCTCCTGGATTTTCAAGGTCCGAGGGGAAGATGCGGACACCGCCGCAACTGCGGTGCTCTTCGCGTTCCAAACCCTATCTCCCTGCTAGAGGTTTCCAGGGAACTCGAACGCTTATACAGAAAAGAAAACTCTCCCCGCACCTCCCGACGGCGTCTCCAGGTCATGTTGGGTTACCCCGACGAGCACTCTTATGAGGGCCCGGAATGGTATACGGTTCCGCTGCCGGGTTCCGGAATAGGAACCGGATTCCCTTTCGCCCGATGGGTGTGTGTGTTTACATAGTCTCGTTCGTTCAAATTTTGCGTGTTACATATGTTAGGACACCTCATCTACATATGATTTCTCATAGGGCTTAGGATCGACTGACTCGTGTGCAACGGCTGTTCACACGAAACCCTTCTCCACATCAGTCCTCCAGGGTCTCGCTGGAGTATTTGCTACTACCACCAAGATCTGCACCGACGGCGGCTCCAGGCAGGCTCACGCCCAGACCCTTCTGCGCACACCGCCGCGACCCTCCTACTCATCAGGGCTTCATGGAGGACGGTCCACACCCACGAGGGGTCAAAGGACGCACGTCACTCCCCTCTTGCCGCTGACGGCGGAGTATAGGCGCGACGCTTCAGCGCCATCCATTTTCAGGGCTAGTTGCTTCGGCAGGTGAGTTGTTACACACTCCTTAGCGGATTCCGACTTCCATGGCCACCGTCCTGCTGTCTTAAGCAACCAACGCCTTTCATGGTATCCCATAAGCGTCGACTTAGGCGCCTTAACTCTGCGTTTGGTTCATCCCACAGCGCCAGTTCTGCTTACCAAAATTGGCCCACTTGGCACTCTGATCCAAGATCTCGTGGCTTCATTGATCCAAGCAAGCCAGAGATCTCACCCATTTAAAGTTTGAGAATAGGTTGAGGTCGTTTCGGCCCCAATGCCTCTAATCATTCGCTTTACCAGATGAGACTCGTCAGCGTTCGAAACGAGTGCCAGCTATCCTGAGGGAAACTTCGGAGGGAACCAGCTACTAGATGGTTCGATTAGTCTTTCGCCCCTATACCCAGTTCCGACGATCGATTTGCACGTCAGAATCGCTACGGACCTCCATCAGGGTTTCCCCTGACTTCGTCCTGACCAGGCATAGTTCACCATCTTTCGGGTCCCAACGTGTACGCTCTGGGTGCGCCTCTTCTCGTAATGAGAACGAGACGCCCCGGGAGTGCGGGGCACCATCGTAACGGTGCCCATCCTCCCTCGGTCGACGCTTAGGCCGACCTTCACTTTCATTTCGCCTTTAGGTTTATGCATCCCAATGACTCGCGCACATGTTAGACTCCTTGGTCCGTGTTTCAAGACGGGTCCTGAGAGTACCCAAAGCAGTAGCGTCGCCGACCGGTAATTCAGAGCTTGGCCAGTCCAAGGACACCGCCTGCCAACAGCTGGTCATGCCCGGGGACGGCACCAGGTCCGTACCTCCGGGTTGAAGCTGATCTAGCTTGCGGCGGGCCTGACGCACACACATTCGAGAATGGATTGGTTGCGGCCCGATACCGTGCGAGTACCGTCGTGCAGCCGGTCGGGCGACCGAGGGTCTGTCGCGTGCGCGCATGGCGACGAAACAGGCGCCCTCTCGGGCCGTAGACCGACACGCAACGGGTCGCGACGTTCTACTAGGGGAGAAGTGCACGACTACAGCACCGGAACATTCAAGCCGAAGGTGGTGTGCCCTCGCCGTGGAACCACGAAGGTCCATTCGGGGCATCGCGCACCGACGGGAGCCAGCGCCGTTGACGATGAATCTCCCCATTCGATCTTTTGGGTTTCTCAGGTTTACCCCTGAACGGTTTCACGTACTCTTGAACTCTCTCTTCAAAGTTCTTTTCAACTTTCCCTCACGGTACTTGTTCGCTATCGGTCTCGTGGTCGTATTTAGCCTTAGATGGAGTTTACCACCCACTTAGGGTTGCACTCTCAAGCAACCCGACTCTAAGGAGAGATCCTCCCGAAAACGCGTACCGGTCGCTACGGGCCTGGCACCCTCTATGGGTAAATGGCCCCATTCAAGATGGACTTGGACGCGGTTCGACGTCACGGGACAGACGGATCCTCCCAAACACTACATTTCCCAGCGGCAGAACCGCGGGATTCAGTGCTGGGCTCATTCCTGTTCGCTCGCCGCTACTAAGGAAATCCTTGTTAGTTTCTTTTCCTCCGCTTAGTAATATGCTTAAATTCAGCGGGTAATCTCGCCTACTCTGAGGTCGTCATATACGTGTATTTTTATTGTATGCGTAACAACAACAATAAAAAAAAACCTGAGTTACGCACAGTTGAGAGTGGCGACAAAAAAAAAAGAAGTAAGAGAGAGAAGGTATAGTCGAAAGTCGAAAAGACATTTGTACAAGAAACATGGATTCTTAGTTTTATGCACCGCACCATAGTGCCAATTTATATCGCAGGTTCGAATCGGAGAGACGCTCGCTGGACAACCGAAGAATTTCCCGGATTTTTGACGTCCGTCCTGTATTTAAAAAAAAAGCAATGCTTGGTATAAACTATTCTCCAGCGGTTCCTATATATCGTTTCGCCCTTTAATCTCGAACGTCTCTCTGTGTACAATATAAAAAAAAGAGCATCGAAACGGCGCACCGATCCTCCTCATAGTCATCCCGATTCTTTATTATTACCCTAGATCCTTCAGAACGAAGGACCAGGCCGGGGTGAGTCGGAGGTGCGCAACACGGATCTCAAACTCTTTTTATATGTACGAGAGAACGTAAAAGGGACAAAAAACAGAACGCACGCAAGTGGAGATAGACAAGCTTCTTTTTCTCTTTCCAGGGACTGGACGACCGGCTTCTGGTTGCGCGGTCTCTCGCGATCGACAACGAAAATGGCATGGGGTGACCAACACAGAGCGTGGATGCAGCTGCTGCCAACTCCCGACCGTTATCGACGAGTCTTTGATTTATTCGAACATAGCCGCGCCAAAGGGGAAAAGATATTCTCCTCTCTTCCCTGGGGCTCTTTTAACGAATAATCGTAACCCGTCGTCGATCGGGGTAAGAAAAGTCAAAATGGCAGCGTACAATACACACGCACACCGAGTCTCTTGTACCTCTTCCTCTCTTTCCCATCTTATTTACGTCGCTCGTTCTCTTTCTGTGACTCTCAGTCGTTTCATTTCAAACGACGTCGGGGGCGCGGGTATATGTAATTTTGGTGTGCTCCAAACGACTTGACGACACCTCTCGGATCGAGCGAGTGGCGGATGCCGTGGGGGTTACTGTTTGTATTTAACACGGGTAAAAAAAACAACAATAGAAACCTGACAAGTACGGACGAAGCGGTGCTTTAACAATGGGCGGTCGTCAAAGTAAGATCTTTAGAACAAAAATCGAACCGACGACTCACGACGCCATTTCAGCACTCTCGCAGGTTCGCCCGAAAGGTTTCCCTCCGTGAATAAATACATCCCACACACTCGGCGCCGCACGCGCACGCGCGTACGATCCGGGGGTCAAAGTCTTTTAAGGAGGCACACACCTCCGCGACGAACGCCGACGAACGTTCAACGATCGCTCGTACGTATACGCATGCATCTCCTCCGATTATATCGAGATAATCTCGATCTCTCTAACGAGAACATCCCTCCCGACTCGGAAACGAGTCCCCCCATTCGACAAGGGGACCGACCGACGACGGGGTATTATCGTATCGTTCTCGCAGAGGTGAAACATGAAGGAGAAAGCAAAACGCAACGCAAGCAGTATATAGGTTACGTAAACGACCCTCAGCCAGGCGTGGTCCAGGAATTGTATCCGTGGACCGCAATGTGCGTTCGAAATGTCGATGTTCATGTGTTCTGCAGTTCACACGTTGACGCGCAATTAGCTGCGTTCTTCATCGACCCACGAGCCAAGTGATCCACCGTTCAGGGTAATCGTATAATATTGTATTTCGTTCATTGGTCTAAATACTCGGTTCAAAAGAAGCCGAGATCCCGACGCAACTCCATGAAGGAGAGGCGGGCTAGTCGCCGCGTCGCAACGGATTTTTTACGTCCGTTATATGCGACGATCGATCGACGACACAATATTGTGTCCCGGATGTTTGTTCGTCGGATCGTGGGTGGGTCACGTAAACGTGGAACACCAGCACACGTTGATCCGACGATCGGGCGCAAAGCACGTTTAATGAAAAATCAACAACCTCGAGGAGATCGTCGCAACACGAAGAAAACGACGGGGATTGCCCCGATAACTGGATTCATCGTGTTTAATTTAACGACCTCCCAGGAACCAAATTGCAAAACGCTTGCAAGCATGTCCGTCTCCCAACCGTCATCAGTTTCTCCCATTCATTTCACCTCTCTCACGCTCGTTGTTCCCGGGGTGGTTCGTTCAGGTGAGAATCGATAGTAACCGACGATCCCGTGTTAATAAACCTCGGCACAACCTTCCAGAAGCGGTCTTTCGTCCCATCGATTCGTTGCCAGTAAAATTGTTCGATCTCGCAACGACGTGGGTGTCCGACTCACGACGACTAGGAGGAGTGCTTAACGGCAACCGGGCGAAGGTTACTCTCTGAACGAAATTAACACCCGCTTGTTTCAACGGCGGTGGGCTACCAATTTAGGGAGTAACAGGGTCGAGGCTCGAGTCCTGTGTAGCCCGTTAACCCGTTTTTTTTCGTTTTCGTTATATTTATATATTTTTCGTTCAGGTGAATGTCAAAAAGTCGATAGGGACCGCAGCAAGCGTGACGATCGGACGCAACAACAGGGGCACATACCTCGCGAAGCGGTCCATTTCATCCCATCGATTCGTTGAGAGTAAAATTGTTCGATCTCGCAACGACGTGGGTGTCAAGACTCACGACAACGGAGGGTGGTGCCCCTTAACGGCAACCGACGAAACACAGTGAGCGTGGTCCCTCTCTGAACGAAATAAATAAACAAACACTACTTATAAACGGATCGGCACTACTCTACTCGAGATGACCCATCGTTTCCTCGTTCGGGTGGCATTACGAAGTAATGTGTCGATAGGATCGAAAACAATTGGCATAGGGGCCCGACAAACGCGCCTCGAAGCGGTCCATTTCATCCCATCGATTCGTTGCGAGTAAAATTGTTCGATCTCGCAACGACGTGGGCGTCAAGACTCTCGACAACGAGGGTAACGCTGCTGGCGTACCAAAAGATTCGTCCTCTCCGAACGAGTACTACACGGTCAGGGTGGAATGTAAACACTCTACTCGAGATGACCCACCGTTTCCCCGCTCGGGTAGCATTACATAGTAATGTTGTCGATAGGATCGAAAACAATTGGCGTAGGGTGCCCGACAAACGCGCCTCGAAGCGGTCCATTTCATCCCATCGATTCGTTGCGAGTAAAATTGTTCGATCTCGCAACGACGTGGGCGTCAAGACTCTCGACAACGAGGGTAACGCTGCTGGCGTACCAAAAGATTCGTCCTCTCCGAACGAGTACTACACGGTCAGGGTGGAATGTAAACACTCTACTCGAGATGACCCACCGTTTCCCCGCTCGGGTAGCATTACATAGTAATGTTGTCGATAGGATCGAAAACAATTGGCTTAGGGGCCCGACAAACGCGCCTCGAAGCGGTCCATTTCATCCCATCGATTCGTTGCGAGTAAAATTGTTCGATCTCGCAACGACGTGGGCGTCAAGACTCTCGACAACGAGGGTAACGCTGCTGGCGTACCAAAAGATTCGTCCTCTCCGAACGAGTACTACACGGTCAGGGTGGAATGTAAACACTCTACTCGAGATGACCCACCGTTTCCCCGCTCGGGTAGCATTACATAGTAATGTGTCGATAGGATCGAAAACAATTGGCGTAGGGGCCCGACAAACGCGCCTCGAAGCGGTCCATTTCATCCCATCGATTCGTTGCGAGTAAAATTGTTCGATCTCGCAACGACGTGGGCGTCAAGACTCTCGACAACGAGGGTAACGCTGCTGGCGTACCAAAAGATTCGTCCTCTCCGAACGAGTACTACACGGTCAGGGTGGAATGTAAACACTCTACTCGAGATGACCCACCGTTTCCCCGCTCGGGTAGCATTACATAGTAATGTGTCGATAGGATCGAAAACAATTGGCGTAGGGTGCCCGACAAACGCGCCTCGAAGCGGTCCATTTCATCCCATCGATTCGTTGAGAGTAAAATTGTTCGATCTCGCAACGACGTGGGCGTCAAGACTCTCGACAACGAGGGTAACGCTGCTGGCGTACCAAAAGATTCGTCCTCTCCGAACGAGTACTACACGGTCAGGGTGGAATGTAAACACTCTACTCGAGATGACCCACCGTTTCCCCGCTCGGGTAGCATTACATAGTAATGTTGTCGATAGGATCGAAAACAATTGGCGTAGGGGCCGACAAACGCGCCTCGAAGCGGTCCATTTCATCCCATCGATTCGTTGCGAGTAAAATTGTTCGATCTCGCAACGACGTGGGTGTCAAGACTCTCGACAACGAGGGTAACGCTGCTGGCGTACCAAAAGATTCGTCCTCTCCGAACGAGTACTACACGGTCAGGGTGGAATGTAAACACTCTACTCGAGATGACCCACCGTTTCCCCGCTCGGGTAGCATTACATAGTAATGTTGTCGATAGGATCGAAAACAATTGGCGTAGGGTGCCGACAAACGCGCCTCGAAGCGGTCCATTTCATCCCATCGATTCGTTCCCGATCTCGCAACGATTCAAGACTCTCGACAACGAGTAAAATTGTTCGATCTCGCAACGACGTGGGTGTCAAGACTCTCGACAACGAGGGTAACGCTGCTGGCGTACCAAAAGATTCGTCCTCTCCGAACGAGTACTACGGTCAGGGTCGAATGTAAACGGACACAAAAATCTGTGCAGCTTTGCATTTCATTGCGGTTCCAGGTTACCCGACGATGATCCCCACGTATGCAAACACATCGTGTGGGATCCATCCGTTTTGGACACGTATATATCCTCGGGCGCAACCGCTCAGGAGGTAATTATTGTTGTTCCCGCGATGGGTATGAAGCGTCACACCGTGAAATCTTTATGCTTCCGGCGGCTTCGTTGTTCAATCCCAACGGAGTAACAATCCATTTCTTCACTCTCCTTCGCCTCCCGTATAGAATATATACTGGAAAAGATGCACTCGCCAAAGCCGGATCTCGTTGACCAGCATTGCCATGTCTCTCCGACACGGGGAATTTTTCGACATATTTCGGCGTCATTCATTCTTTGTATTACTTATGAGCGTGGGGTGTGCCGTTTCGTGTGTTTCTTTATATTACATTTATATATAATATGTGGTCGCTGTTATTCTCATATACGCCCTAACCAAGGATGTGTGACATTCATTTATATTATGGATGGACGTGGACGTGGACGTGGACGTCGTACGATAATACACATTTATTTATGTTATTTGGATGCCGATTCGTTATTTCATATTCTGTGTATATCGTTAATATCATATTATATAAAGTGAAAAGTAAGGCGGCGGGTCTTCTGTTACGACCTCACGCAAGCGCCCCTTTTCTTCTTTTAATTATGTGTGACTTTCGTTTGATTTGTACTTTTGCTCATGAATAGACAGCAGACGCATCATATATATATTATCGTGTGTTTTTCAGTTATTTCGACAACACACCCACAGCCAACAATTATATATATATAATTCCAAAGAGCGGCGGGTCCTTTTGTTTACGACCTCACGCAAGCGCTCTTTCATTTCTGTACTCTCCCCTTCGATGCATCATCGCCTTATGCCGTTTTACATCCCGAAATCGAGAGAGACAGAGGACAAACGACCACCGAGAGCCCAGTGGGTGCCTCTCTTTTCCGACAGGTTATTTTATAGTCACTTGCCTGGATGACTTTCATTCTATCAACTGAGTGAACGGACGGGAGGGCGAGCCTCCTACACGTAAGCCGTCTTTCTCGTCGATATTTTGGCGTTCGAATAATTTAGTTTTGGTATCTGTTTTTAGTTTTGGTATCTGTTTTTATCGATCCATTCGTAGTCATAGTTACGCTTAATTTTATTTATAATGTGTTTTTTATTGTTACACATTTTTATTCGTTAATGATCCTTCCGCAGGTTCACCTACGGAAACCTTGTTACGACTTTTACTTCCTCTAAATAATCAAGTTTGGTCATCTTCCCGGCAACATCGGCAATGCCGAGACATTGGCCGCGCACCAGTCTGAAGACCTCACTAAATCATTCAATCGGTAGTAGCGACGGGCGGTGTGCACAAAGGGCAGGGACGTAATCAACGCGAGCTTATGACTCGCGCTTACTAGGAATTCCTCGTTCATGGGGAATAATTGCAAGCCCCAATCCCTAGCACGAAGGAGGTTCAGCGGGTTACCCGGGCCTTTCGGTCAGGGAAAACACGCTGATTCCTTCAGTGTAGCGCGCGTGCGGCCCAGAACATCTAAGGGCATCACAGACCTGTTATTGCTCAATCTCGTGCGGCTAGAAGCCGCCTGTCCCTCTAAGAAGATTTGTTTGTACGTTGGTAGTAAAAACCCACCGACCGAAGCCGGGGGCCTTCGAGATACCATAAGGTACGTCTATTTAGCAGGCTAGAGTCTCGTTCGTTATCGGAATTAACCAGACAAATCGCTCCACCAACTAAGAACGGCCATGCACCACCACCCACCGAATCAAGAAAGAGCTATCAATCTGTCAATCCTTCCGGTGTCTGGGCCTGGTGAGGTTTCCCGTGTTGAGTCAAATTAAGCCGCAGGCTCCACTCCTGGTGGTGCCCTTCCGTCAATTCCTTTAAGTTTCAGCTTTGCAACCATACTTCCCCCGGAACCCAAAAGCTTTGGTTTCCCGGAAGCTGCCCGCCGAGTCATCGGAGGAACATCGGCGGATCGCTAGCTGGCATCGTTTATGGTTAGAACTAGGGCGGTATCTGATCGCCTTCGAACCTCTAACTTTCGTTCTTGATTAATGAAAACATTTTTGGCAAATGCTTTCGCTTTAGTCCGTCTTGCGACGATCCAAGAATTTCACCTCTAACGCCGCAATACGAATGCCCCCATCTGTCCCTATTAATCATTACCTCGGGGTTCCGAAAACCAACAAAATAGAACCGAGGTCCTATTCCATTATTCCATGCACACAGTATTCAGGCGAAGGTAGCCTGCTTTGAGCACTTTAATTTGTTCAAAGTAAACGTACCGGCCCACCTCGACACTCAGTGAAGAGCACCGCGATGGGTAATCAATTGGACCGCCCGCGAGGAGCTAAGCCCACCGGTAGGACGTACCACATAATGCCAGTTAAACACCGCGAGCGGTGAACCGACACTGTGACACACAGATTCAACTACGAGCTTTTTAACCGCAACAACTTTAATATACGCTATTGGAGCTGGAATTACCGCGGCTGCTGGCACCAGACTTGCCCTCCAATTGGTCCTCGTTAAAGGATTTAAAGTGTACTCATTCCGATTACGGGGCCTCGGATGAGTCCCGTATCGTTATTTTTCGTCACTACCTCCCCGTGCCGGGAGTGGGTAATTTGCGCGCCTGCTGCCTTCCTTGGATGTGGTAGCTGTTTCTCAGGCTCCCTCTCCGGAATCGAACCCTGATTCCCCGTTACCCGTTATAACCATGGTAGGCGCAGAACCTACCATCGACAGTTGATAAGTCAGACATTTGAAAGATTCGTCGCCGGTTCTAAATGACCATGCGATCAGCACAAAGTTATTCAGAGTCACCAAAGCAAACGATGAACGAACGGACGAACCGTCCGCCACCGATTGGTTTTGATCTAATAAAAGCATTCCTTCCATCTCTGGTCGGAATTCTAGTTTGCATGTATTAGCTCTAGAATTACCACAGTTATCCAAGTAAATGTGGGTACAATCTAAGAAACCGTAACTGATTTAATGAGCCATTCGCGGTTTCACCTTAATTCGGTATGTACTTAGACATGCATGGCTTAATCTTTGAGACAAGCATATGACTACTGGCAGGATCAACCAGGGAGTTGCGTGAAGGAGAAAAGTCTTTTGCCACACTCTCTCTCTCTCTTCTCTCTCTCTTTACCTGTCGTCGTCGATTCTCTCGGAGGATCGATCGACGAGTCGAGCCTTTCGTATTTGTATTATATATATAGTATGCATAATGTTACGTGTGTTTGGTCAAATACATTATTTATCGCAAGAGGAGGAGCGGGCACTCGTATAATACTGCCCCAGATTAATTTCCTTCATCGCACCACAAAGTGTATTTAGTTACTTCCATAGAATGTCTCCGTTTCGAGGAAGCGCGTATTATATTCACTTCCACGCTGAAACAGTTTCTCGTTAAAATAAAGCACGTATCCAGCATGCTGAACAATATTTTAACGAGCCAAGCGCGTATTCGAAGTGCACGCTGAACGTATCTAAATAAACGGGACAAACTCTTTGTGAAAGTTTCGTATCGCCCTCCTTCTAGTCGCACAAACGCGCCTCAAGAAGAATACAGTGCAACTTTAGCAAAGTATAAATCTATCGTACACAATTTGTACGCCCAACGTGTATCAAAATATATAACGTTATAAAACGTTTGTAAAATCGTCCGATCGCTCGGTTCGAAGAGTTGATGCTCAGTTAGTACAAGTACACACGCCGAAACGTGCATACAGGTAGCCAACATCCCAAAGGGACGCTTTTCCCACATATGGGCCATTCGGTCATAGACACCGACCCGTGGCAATGCTGTGCAGAGAATAATACGGATACGTAAGCGCGGCGCGAAAGCAGTCGAGTTGTTATACTCGAGGAGCGATGGACTTGCTCTCGACCGAGGTCGTAGATAAGCCCACGCGCCCGACTCTGCTCCGCCCGGCTCGCCCGAACAGTCGTCTCTCTTATAGGTACGGAACGGCCCGCCGGGGCGTCTGCGCCAGCCCGGCTAACGCACGGGCGCTTATGGGGCGAAACCGCCGCAACGGGAGACCGTCCGGGAAGACTGTTGGAACTTTGACGCGAAACGACAAAATATCAAGCCGTAATATTACGATCGAATTAGAACGTAATGATCACGTACACATTAAAAACAAGCCGAAAATAGAATTTTATAAAAAAATATCGAAAAATAAGGATTTCGAAAATCAAGTTATTTAAAATAAAATGAACGATCAACAAATCGAACGAAAGAGGGTTATAATTAATTAAAGGGATGCAAAACGATAATATTGCATCAATAAAATATATAGGTTGATAAATAAATAATAAAGAAAAAAAAGGAAAATGCTCCAGTCATATCGGTTCGGGCGCTCGCTCCAGTCATATCGGCTCGGGCGCTCGCTCCAGTCATATCGGTTCGGGCGCCAGCTGCAGTCATATCGGTTCGGGCGCGTGCTCCAGTCATATCGGTTCGGGTGCTTACTCCAATAATATCGGTTTTGGCGTGCGCTCCGGTAATATCGGATCGGGCGATACCTTCAGCCATTCATTTCGTTTCCTGCGCTTTCCCCGGTCATATCGATTCGGGCGCTTACTCCAATCATATCGGTTCGGGCGCGTGCTCCAGTCACATCGGTTCGGGTGCTTACTCCAATAATATCGGTTTTGGCGTGCGCTCCGGTAATATCGGATCGGGCGATACCTTCAGCCATTCATTTCGTTTCGTGCGCTTTCCCCGGTCATATCGATTCGGGCGCTTACTCCAATCATATCGGTTCGGGCGCGTGCTCCAGTCACATCGGTTCGGGTGCTTACTCCAATAATATCGGTTTTGGCGTGCGCTCCGGTAATATCGGATCGGGCGATACCTTCAGCCATTCATTTCGTTTCGTGCGCTTTCCCCGGTCATATCGATTCGGGCGCTTACTCCAATCATATCGGTTCGGGCGCGTGCTCCAGTCACATCGGTTCGGGTGCTTACTCCAATCATATCGGTTCGGGCGCGTGCTCCAGTCATATCGGTTCGGGTGCTTACTCCAATAATATCGGTTTTGGCGCGCGCTCCGGTAATATCGGATCGGGCGATACCTTCAGCCATTCATTTCGTTTCGTGCGCTTTCCCCGGTCATATCGATTCGGGCGCTTACTCCAATCATATCGGTTCGGGGCGCTTACTCCAATCATATCGGTTTTGGCGCGCGCTCCAGTAATATCGGTTCGGGCGATACCTTCAGCCATTCATTTCGTTTCGTGCGCTTTCCCCGGTCATATCGATTCGGGCGCTTACTCCAATCATATCGGTTCGGGTGCTTACTCCAATCATATCGGTTCGGGCGCGTGCTCCAATCATATCGGTTC
>JAOPTO010002449.1:35000-44897 GCA_033822845.1 Tetrapedia diversipes
TAGCACTAAATACTGATCACTAATTCAGAATTCCTCGCTCACTTTTTCCGCACGAAATTACATATCAGTCGCGGAGCGATACGGGCATGTGCGCACGGGTCGCCGCCATGTTGGACACTAGTAGATAGGGACAGAACGTCATTTTGATTTAACGTGCAGTACCTGGCATAGCCTTACCTACACGGCCCCCATGGGCGAGGAGTTGGGATACGCCCAACCAGCGCGCAGCCGCCACCGCGCACGGCTGCTACCTTTTTAACCGACCAGTGCAAGCTGTCAGATACCCTGGTGTGGGGGGCGACCTTTCTAAAATCACTTCCAGCTTTGCAGGCTGGCGCCCGAGCTGTTTGAGCGCAGCTCACCCGCCGGGTTTTCACACCCTCGCCCGCGATATGGGCTACACCATCTGCCACCACGAGGCCAACACCAATTGGTTGACTGAGGGGGACACCGGCCCTCTGGCTAACAAGTCAACCTCCCGTGGTACCAGTATTAGAGTCATACTGGTCATACTCCAGGCTGAGTTTCACAGAAACCCGCTACCCAATAGGAGCTTGCACTCCATGGCCTGGGTACGCCAACGATTCAGGCACCTCGGGTTCGTCAAGCCCATACTGGGGCCGACCACACGTCAACCGCAGCCCCTGAGGGGAAGTAGATAGGGACATAGGGAATCTCGTTAATCAATTCATGCGCGTCACTAATTAGATGACGAGGCATTTGGCTATTTTTTTTGTTTCGTTGGCCGTAAAAGGGGAAGATTTATAAGGTGAAATGGGGGCATGGCTGAACTCCGGTGGGTTAGCTGGCCCAAGCTCAACCCACCCCATGACGCTCCCATGACGACGGTGGATCGTACGATGTTATCCGATTCCACCTTGTCCGGTTAGTATGGCTACCCTGAAGGACGCGTGTTGTTATACCGCGTAACAACTCCGCCGTCAAACCCATGCCCAAAAGAAAGTCAACGGAGCGAGACGAGCAAATTCGACGCCAGGATATGGCGCAGGAGGAGAATTGTACGTTATCCTTCCTAACACCATACCGGGTGGATATTGCCTACACGAGGGAAGGGTTTCTGGCACTTTCCGCTGGTGGGAGTCGTTCATCGGTGATACTCCGTTGACGATCTGTACATCGATGACGCTGACACCCTCTCGCCGCACGCATACCAAATCAGGTTTGCGTACACCCTCGGTCGTGGGGAACCTAGGTTCCTCATACGTTGTCCAACCGATTTTGCTGAGTCCCGAGGCCAATGTTCTGCACACAGCATTGTGCCTCAGGACTCGGCCACCGTGGGTGCGGAAGCACCCCTGAATGACGTGCGCGGCCGTCTCGGTGGACAGACAGCCGGCACGGCATTGGGTGGCCTGTCCATGTCGCCGCACTCCTCGCGACACTCGCATGAGCGTCGGGAGCGCGTTTATGCGAACATGGACAAATTGGACAAAGTCACGACCGGGGACGGAGAGGGAGCCCGCGTCAACCCATCGAGACGACAGCGGCGATCCCGAGCATTCCCTCAACTCAAATCCATCGGCGCTGGTGTGCAGCCGATGGGACCACCATTTATCGCGAAGGTACTTCGAGGACAATAGGTTCCCATCCCGGGTGAGAGCCCGGTTGGCCCATTGGAGCCTCGAAGTGACCCATTCACTGTCCGCAACCGCCCTAATACAGGACGATTGCGAACGGCCCAGGCTCAGCAGACGTTGGCGCATGAGACCTGGGACCATGGTGGCCAGTGACGGAATACCGAGACCGCCGCTGCTAACGGGTGCGTGTACAAAACCGGTCGGCACATCCTTCGGCAACCTCAACCATCTCCTAACCGCGGCGCGCGTTACGAGATCCAGAGCTCTAAGTTTTCCGAGAGTGGCGCGTCCCAACACTAACGTGTGGTAGAGACGAGGTACAAGGAAGCATCGCAACAGCATTAACCGCTGTTGCGGCTTCAACGGTGCCCGTGTTATCCTATCGAGGTAAAGGCCCAAATCCACCTTTACCCTCTTTGGTCCGGACGCGGAAAAGTCAACACCGAGGTACCTCCATTCCGCGATGGAAGATATTTGCGGAATGGAGGACTCGTCCCTAAGGTGAAATTTAGGGCTGGTAATGACCTTAATCTTTTTGACCTTTCCGGCCGGTACCATGGACAACACGGAACACTTTTGGGCATTGAACGCTAGCCCATGTACCCCTGCTTGGTCCTCTGCCACACGTAGTGCGGTTTGCATACCCCACTCGGATGAGGCAAAAAGGAGGATGTCATCGGCATACGCAAGCGCATTAAGATGACATCCCCCAAGCTGGAAGGAGACGTCGGAAGGGACCGCCCTCAGGATATCATCCACCACGAGGCAGAATAATATCGGTGAGAGCGGATCACCTTGCCGGACGCCTCTGCCTATTCTGTAGAGCTCGGATCTCTCTCCGCGCACTTCAAACCTCGTACTGCTGTTTGTGTATAGGCGGGTGATGTAATCACTAAACTCGTTTGGCACCCCCAAATCACCAAGAATCCTCGTTAGCGAAAGGTGACTAACACTGTCGAAAGCCTTCGCGACATCTAGGGAGGCAACGTGGAGCTCTCGAAGCTTAGTTCGAGACTCATGGATGACGGCAGCCAGGGCGGTTACATTTTCACCGCAGCCGTCATCCATACACCGTTGCCTCTGATCAACTAACCCAGATGCGCGAAGCCTCGACGCGAGGATCTTATGGAGGTGCCGCACGGCCACCGACGTGATTGAGATCGGACGGAAGTCCGAAGGGGAGTCAGAACTCGACCTCTTCGGAACAAAAACCGTCCGGCTCAATAACAATGTCGGTGGAAACCCGCCAACAGCCAGTACGACGTTGAAGAAGAGGGCCCTTAAGGATGTGGGTAGAGCCCTCCATTGCCGCACGCCTACACCGTCCGGTCCCGGGGCAGAGGATAGTGGCAAGGTGGTCGAGGCCACTTCCTCGCAAGATACCGGTAGCCACAGATGAGCCAGTTCAGGCTTGGGCGTAGGTGGTGTGCCCAACGGAACAGGCTTCGAAGCCTGACTGACATACGGCCCCCAATGCCTAGCCATAAGCTGAACATCAGGGACCGCAGTCCTCGTTCCATCTGTGCCATCCAGTATCTCGCGTGCTGCCCAGGACATGTTCGACCGGAATAGCCGCTGAATGCGAGCATATTCCAGCCGACGCTGGGCTTTTCTCCCGGTAGGGACGGTTCGGCGGCTGCGCGGTTGCGGAAGATGGGAGGTTCCGGCCTGAGGAGGGAAGACGGAGTCGAACCAAGCTGAAAGACGGTCACATACGTCAACCCCTTCCAGACACTCCTGGGCCAGCTGGGAAAGGATGGAGGATTCCCAGCCGCGAAGATTCCGTACCACCGGGATAAGTCCCTTAATGGCAGACGGAATATCCTCAAGGCCCATTAACGAAGTGGATGCTGGAGGGGAGACGCATATTTCCGCTGGCTCGACTCGATTGCCAGTCAGAGGCGTAGATGAGCTGATGGGAGAGAAAGGAGGCGTGGTAGCTTCCGCGGAGAGGAACGATTCCCCACTACCGCTATTGGAAGCCACCAACAGATCTTCCATGGCGGCAACAACGAGGGCTCGATATCCTTGGCCCCGGCGCGCACCCTTGATAGCTTCAAGAGTACGGCCGGGCACTACGGAAATCAGATGTTGGTTAATAAATCGAACACCTCGTTGAGCCGCCAGAGCCTCTTCTCTCGCCATCAGGCGCAGTTCTTCAGCGCCCCATCTACGCTTGACTTCGGGCACGTCTATCTCCTCGTTAACGATAGCCGGATGAGCCGCTCTTCGATGTACGCCGAGACCGATTTTGGACTTGAACGCTCGATGACAATTGGGACATGGGAATGACGGTGGGACTTCAGGGACCACACTAACTGAGGGAAGGGGAGCGTCATGGGGGGGTGTCGCTTGAAGCGATGCTGGGGCCGCAGGACCGGCGGGCCGAGGCCCCCGCCGGAGATTATAATTCCTCTTTTCTGTCGTGCCTGCGGTATACAGGCCCGTCGGGGTGGCAACCCGACGTGCCCGAGCGGAGGGTTTCCCCAACCGCTAAGCCAGAGCCCCGTTAGCCACCATAAAGGTGCCCGGGTCACACCACGAGGAGGAGGGGTTGGCACATGTCACCGCGAACGGCAACTTTGTGACCCAAAAAGAGAGTCATAGTTACTCCCGCCGTTTACCCGCGCTTTTTTGAATTTCTTCACGTTGACATTCAGAGCACTGGGCAGAAATCACATTGCGTCAACACCCGCAAGGGCCATCGCAATGCTTTGTTTTAATTAGACAGTCGGATTCCCCTAGTCCGTGCCAGTTCTGAGCTGAGCGTTGAATGGCGGCCGAAGAGAGCGACCACGACGGCAAGCCGCCACGGAAGCCTCGCAGCAAGGAAGATCCGCGGGAGGCCAAGGCACGGGACCGAGCTCGGATCCCGGGGGCGATATAAATATCGCTTGCCCGTTCAGCTTCGCCCAGGCCCGGCACGTCAGCCAAGCCCGCTTCCCGACCAAGCCCGACACGCCCCGCTCCTCAGAGCCAATCCTTATTCCGAAGTTACGGATCCAATTTGCCGACTTCCCTTACCTACATTAATCTATCGACTAGAGGCTCTTTACCTTGGAGACCTGCTGCGGATATGGGTACGAACCGGCGCGACACCTCCACGTGGCCCTCTCCTGGATTTTCAAGGTCCGAGGGGAAGATGCGGACACCGCCGCAACTGCGGTGCTCTTCGCGTTCCAAACCCTATCTCCCTGCTAGAGGTTTCCAGGGAACTCGAACGCTTATACAGAAAAGAAAACTCTCCCCGCACCTCCCGACGGCGTCTCCAGGTCATGTTGGGTTACCCCGACGAGCACTCTTATGAGGGCCCGGAATGGTATACGGTTCCGCTGCCGGGTTCCGGAATAGGAACCGGATTCCCTTTCGCCCGATGGGTGTGTGTTTTTTACATAGTCTCGTTCGTTCAAATTTTGCGTGTTACATATGTTAGGACACCTCATCTACATATGATTTCTCATAGGGCTTAGGATCGACTGACTCGTGTGCAACGGCTGTTCACACGAAACCCTTCTCCACATCAGTCCTCCAGGGTCTCGCTGGAGTATTTGCTACTACCACCAAGATCTGCACCGACGGCGGCTCCAGGCAGGCTCACGCCCAGACCCTTCTGCGCACACCGCCGCGACCCTCCTACTCATCAGGGCTTCATGGAGGACGGTCCACACCCACGAGGGGTCAAAGGACGCACGTCACTCCCCTCTTGCCGCTGACGGCGGAGTATAGGCGCGACGCTTCAGCGCCATCCATTTTCAGGGCTAGTTGCTTCGGCAGGTGAGTTGTTACACACTCCTTAGCGGATTCCGACTTCCATGGCCACCGTCCTGCTGTCTTAAGCAACCAACGCCTTTCATGGTATCCCATAAGCGTCGACTTAGGCGCCTTAACTCTGCGTTTGGTTCATCCCACAGCGCCAGTTCTGCTTACCAAAATTGGCCCACTTGGCACTCTGATCCAAGATCTCGTGGCTTCATTGATCCAAGCAAGCCAGAGATCTCACCCATTTAAAGTTTGAGAATAGGTTGAGGTCGTTTCGGCCCCAATGCCTCTAATCATTCGCTTTACCAGATGAGACTCGTCAGCGTTCGAAACGAGTGCCAGCTATCCTGAGGGAAACTTCGGAGGGAACCAGCTACTAGATGGTTCGATTAGTCTTTCGCCCCTATACCCAGTTCCGACGATCGATTTGCACGTCAGAATCGCTACGGACCTCCATCAGGGTTTCCCCTGACTTCGTCCTGACCAGGCATAGTTCACCATCTTTCGGGTCCCAACGTGTACGCTCTGGGTGCGCCTCTTCTCGTAATGAGAACGAGACGCCCCGGGAGTGCGGGGCACCATCGTAACGGTGCCCATCCTCCCTCGGTCGACGCTTAGGCCGACCTTCACTTTCATTTCGCCTTTAGGTTTATGCATCCCAATGACTCGCGCACATGTTAGACTCCTTGGTCCGTGTTTCAAGACGGGTCCTGAGAGTACCCAAAGCAGTAGCGTCGCCGACCGGTAATTCAGAGCTTGGCCAGTCCAAGGACACCGCCTGCCAACAGCTGGTCATGCCCGGGGACGGCACCAGGTCCGTACCTCCGGGTTGAAGCTGATCTAGCTTGCGGCGGGCCTGACGCACACACATTCGAGAATGGATTGGTTGCGGCCCGATACCGTGCGAGTACCGTCGTGCAGCCGGTCGGGCGACCGAGGGTCTGTCGCGTGCGCGCATGGCGACGAAACAGGCGCCCTCTCGGGCCGTAGACCGACACGCAACGGGTCGCGACGTTCTACTAGGGGAGAAGTGCACGACTACAGCACCGGAACATTCAAGCCGAAGGTGGTGTGCCCTCGCCGTGGAACCACGAAGGTCCATTCGGGGCATCGCGCACCGACGGGAGCCAGCGCCGTTGACGATGAATCTCCCCATTCGATCTTTTGGGTTTCTCAGGTTTACCCCTGAACGGTTTCACGTACTCTTGAACTCTCTCTTCAAAGTTCTTTTCAACTTTCCCTCACGGTACTTGTTCGCTATCGGTCTCGTGGTCGTATTTAGCCTTAGATGGAGTTTACCACCCACTTAGGGTTGCACTCTCAAGCAACCCGACTCTAAGGAGAGATCCTCCCGAAAACGCGTACCGGTCGCTACGGGCCTGGCACCCTCTATGGGTAAATGGCCCCATTCAAGATGGACTTGGACGCGGTTCGACGTCACGGGACAGACGGATCCTCCCAAACACTACATTTCCCAGCGGCAGAACCGCGGGATTCAGTGCTGGGCTCATTCCTGTTCGCTCGCCGCTACTAAGGAAATCCTTGTTAGTTTCTTTTCCTCCGCTTAGTAATATGCTTAAATTCAGCGGGTAATCTCGCCTACTCTGAGGTCGTCATATACGTGTATTTTTATTGTATGCGTAACAACAACAATAAAAAAAAAAACCTGAGTTACGCACAGTTGAGAGTGGCGACAAAAAAAAAAGAAGTAAGAGAGAGAAGGTATAGTCGAAAGTCGAAAAGACATTTGTACAAGAAACATGGATTCTTAGTTTTATGCACCGCACCATAGTGCCAATTTATATCGCAGGTTCGAATCGGAGAGACGCTCGCTGGACAACCGAAGAATTTCCCGGATTTTTGACGTCCGTCCTGTATTTAAAAAAAAAAGCAATGCTTGGTATAAACTATTCTCCAGCGGTTCCTATATATCGTTTCGCCCTTTAATCTCGAACGTCTCTCTGTGTACAATATAAAAAAAAGAGCATCGAAACGGCGCACCGATCCTCCTCATAGTCATCCCGATTCTTTATTATTACCCTAGATCCTTCAGAACGAAGGACCAGGCCGGGGTGAGTCGGAGGTGCGCAACACGGATCTCAAACTCTTTTTATATATGTACGAGAGAACGTAAAAGGGACAAAAAACAGAACGCACGCAAGTGGAGATAGACAAGCTTCTTTTTCTCTTTCCAGGGACTGGACGACCGGCTTCTGGTTGCGCGGTCTCTCGCGATCGACAACGAAAATGGCATGGGGTGACCAACACAGAGCGTGGATGCAGCTGCTGCCAACTCCCGACCGTTATCGACGAGTCTTTGATTTATTCGAACATAGCCGCGCCAAAGGGGAAAAGATATTCTCCTCTCTTCCCTGGGGCTCTTTTAACGAATAATCGTAACCCGTCGTCGATCGGGGTAAGAAAAGTCAAAATGGCAGCGTACAATACACACGCACACCGAGTCTCTTGTACCTCTTCCTCTCTTTCCCATCTTATTTACGTCGCTCGTTCTCTTTCTGTGACTCTCAGTCGTTTCATTTCAAACGACGTCGGGGGCGCGGGTATATGTAATTTTGGTGTGCTCCAAACGACTTGACGACACCTCTTGGATCGAGCGAGTGGCGGATGCCGTGGGGGTTACTGTTTGTATTTAACACGGGTAAAAAAAAACAACAATAGAAACCTGACAAGTACGGACGAAGCGGTGCATTAACAATGGGCGGTCGTCAAAGTAAGATCTTTAGAACAAAAATCGAACCGACGACTCACGACGCCATTTCAGCACTCTCGCAGGTTCGCCCGAAAGGTTTCCCTCCGTGAATAAATACATCCCACACACTCGGCGCCGCACGCGCACGCGCGTACGATCCGGGGGTCAAAGTCTTTTAAGGAGGCACACACCTCCGCGACGAACGCCGACGAACGTTCAACGATCGCTCGTACGTATACGCATGCATCTCCTCCGATTATATCGAGATAATCTCGATCTCTCTAACGAGAACATCCCTCCCGACTCGGAAACGAGTCCCCCCATTCGACAAGGGGACCGACCGACGACGGGGTATTATCGTATCGTTCTCGCAGAGGTGAAACATGAAGGAGAAAGCAAAACGCAACGCAAGCAGTATATAGGTTACGTAAACGACCCTCAGCCAGGCGTGGTCCAGGAATTGTATCCGTGGACCGCAATGTGCGTTCGAAATGTCGATGTTCATGTGTTCTGCAGTTCACACGTTGACGCGCAATTAGCTGCGTTCTTCATCGACCCACGAGCCAAGTGATCCACCGTTCAGGGTAATCGTATAATATTGTATTTCGTTCATTGGTCTAAATACTCGGTTCAAAAGAAGCCGAGATCCCGACGCAACTCCATGAAGGAGAGGCGGGCTAGTCGCCGCGTCGCAACGGATTTTTTACGTCCGTTATATGCGACGATCGATCGACGACACAATATTGTGTCCCGGATGTTTGTTCGTCGGATCGTGGGTGGGTCACGTAAACGTGGAACACCAGCACACGTTGATCCGACGATCGGGCGCAAAGCACGTTTAATGAAAAATCAACAACCTCGAGGAGATCGTCGCAACACGAAGAAAACGACGGGGATTGCCCCGATAACTGGATTCATCGTGTTTAATTTAACGACCTCCCAGGAACCAAATTGCAAAACGCTTGCAAGCATGTCCGTCTCCCAACCGTCATCAGTTTCTCCCATTCATTTCACCTCTCTCACGCTCGTTGTTCCCGGGGTGGTTCGTTCAGGTGAGAATCGATAGTAACCGACGATCCCGTGTTAATAAACCTCGGCACAACCTTCCAGAAGCGGTCTTTCGTCCCATCGATTCGTTGCCAGTAAAATTGTTCGATCTCGCAACGACGTGGGTGTCCGACTCACGACGACTAGGAGGAGTGCTTAACGGCAACCGGGCGAAGGTTACTCTCTGAACGAAATTAACACCCGCTTGTTTCAACGGCGGTGGGCTACCAATTTAGGGAGTAACAGGGTCGAGGCTCGAGTCCTGTGTAGCCCGTTAACCCGTTTTTTTTTCGTTTTCGTTATATTTATATATTTTTCGTTCAGGTGAATGTCAAAAAGTCGATAGGGACCGCAGCAAGCGTGACGATCGGACGCAACAACAGGGGCACATACCTCGCGAAGCGGTCCATTTCATCCCATCGATTCGTTGAGAGTAAAATTGTTCGATCTCGCAACGACGTGGGTGTCAAGACTCACGACAACGGAGGGTGGTGCCCCTTAACGGCAACCGACGAAACACAGTGAGCGTGGTCCCTCTCTGAACGAAATAAATAAACAAACACTACTTATAAACGGATCGGCACTACTCTACTCGAGATGACCCATCGTTTCCTCGTTCGGGTGGCATTACGAAGTAATGTGTCGATAGGATCGAAAACAATTGGCATAGGGGCCCGACAAACGCGCCTCGAAGCGGTCCATTTCATCCCATCGATTCGTTGCGAGTAAAATTGTTCGATCTCGCAACGACGTGGGCGTCAAGACTCTCGACAACGAGGGTAA
>JAOPTO010002450.1:0-27639 GCA_033822845.1 Tetrapedia diversipes
AAAACTTAGAACTCTACATCTATCAAGATTCCCTCTAATTACCAAACTAAAATAAATTCTTGTAGCTGATATTTTGGACTCCTACACCATCTTGCTTGTAGCTCAAAGTAGCGTCAACCTCATAAATGATAGATCAAACTTGAATTAATGAAAAATTCCCAAACCTAGACTAGCCACTCAGCTCTCCAAAAACTAAAAGCTCTACATCTATCAAGATTCCCTCTAATTACCAAACTAAAATAGATTTTCATAGCTGATATGTTCGATTCCTGCACCATCTGTTTGCAGCTCAAAGTAGCGTCAACCTTATAAATGATAGGTCAAACTTGAATTAATGAAAAATTCCCAAACCTAGACTAGCCACCGAGTTCTCCAAAAACTCAAAGCTCTACATCTATCAAGATTCGTTCTAATTACCAAACTAAAGTAACTTTTTGGGACTCACATATCGAACTGCCCTGAACGAAGTCGCTATAAACGTTAACAACCTCTAACCTCAAACCTCCCACAAAACTACAGTGCCCTGCGCCGTGGGAACGTACTACAACGTGGAGACGAAGCAATGCTTATCCTGCCCGATCGGAAGCTACCAAAGCGAGTCGGGCCAGCTGAAGTGCAGCTCGTGCCCGGTGATAGCTGGTCGTCCCAGCGTTACAGTGGGCCCAGGGGCCCGTAGCGCGGCCGATTGCAAGGAACGTTGCCCGGCAGGCAAGTACTACGACGACCTGGCTGGCCTCTGTCGAAACTGCGGCCACGGCTTCTACCAACCGAACGAGGGTAGTTTCTCGTGTCTGCTGTGCGGCTTGGGTAAGACCACCAGAACACCGGAAGCTGTGTCCCGGGAGGAATGCAGGGACGAGTGCGGGTCTGGGCAGCAGCTAGCCGTGGAAGGGAAGTGCGAGCCGTGTCCAAGAGGAACTTACAGGACTCAAGGAGTCCAAGCGGCCTGCCAGGCTTGCCCTGTTAGCAGAACCACGCCGAACATGGGCTCCGCAGCGATAGAAGAGTGCTCTTTGCCGGTGTGCGAGCCAGGCACGTATCTGAACGGCTCTTTGAACGAGTGCATGGAATGCAAGAAGGGAACGTATCAGTCGGAGCCACAGCAGACCTTCTGCATACCTTGTCCACCTAACACCAGCACCAAAGGAATGGCTGCGGTAAGCGTTCTTTCGACCAACCAAAACGGTTAATCGCACTTTCAACCTCACTACGGGATTAAACTTACAGTAGTGGGCGAAAGTTTAAGACTAGAAGACAATGTAGAACATAATCTTATGGTCTGCAAATATTGTCTATGCATTCATTTGTATTGTTATTATGGTAGAACACTATTTATTGATTAGCATAGAAAGCAAATTTTGTTTATCATACTATTTCTTATAAATTAGTTAATTTAATTTTGATGACTCTTTGGTCTCAAAACAAGAGGACAATGTAAAACATAGTTTTATGGTATGCAAATATTGTTGATATACTTATTATTATCATCACTATGGTAGAACACTGTTTATTGATTAGTACAGAATGCAAATTTGGTTTATTATGCTATTCCTTATAGATTAGTTAATTTAATTTCGTTAACTCTTATCATTATGGTGGAACACTATTCATTGATTAGCATAAAATGCAAATTTTGTTTACCATACTATTTCTTATAAATTAGTTAATTTAATTTTGGTTACTCTTTGGTCTTAAGACGAGAGGACAATGTAGAACATAGTTTTATGGTTTGTAAATATTGTCTGTAGATTCATTTTTATTGTTATTACGGTAGAACACTATTTATTGAGTAGCACAGAATGCAAATTTTGTTTACCATACTATTTCTTATAAATTAGTTAATTTAATTTTGATGACTCTTTGGTCTTAAGACGAGAGGACAATGTAAAACATAGCTTTATGGTTTGCAAATATTGTCTGTGCATTCATATTTATTGTTATTATAGTAAAATTTGTTTAATCCCTAAGCATAAAAGTTAAAACCTTTAGATCTATTAACTGAATTCCATTGTCTTTCTTCATAAATTAGACCAGCAAAGCTGACTGCACGAATCCGTGCGAGACAAGCGACGCGGAGATGCATTGCGACGCGAATGCTTACTGTCTACTGATACCGGAAACGAGCGACTTCAAATGCGAGTGCAAGCCCGGTTACAACGGAACCGGCACCGAGTGCACCGACGTCTGCATGGGTTACTGCGACAACGAAGGGGTATGCCTCAAGGATTCACGGGGACAACCGTCCTGCAGGTGCAGCGGAAGCTTCACCGGGAAACGGTGCACGGAGAAGTCTGAATTCTTCTACATCACCGGCGGCATTGCTGGCGGTGTCATTCTAATCATCTTCGTCGTGTTACTTGTATGGATGATCTGCGTCAGGTCAGTGAATTCCAAAATTACACTTATTAATTTATTTAACCCTTTGACTGCTAAAGGCGTATACAGGGTGTTCGAACAGCCCTGGGCTTAAATTGAAAGAGTAACTCCCTGAGACATTCTAAGACGAAAGTCAAGAGTAACGATTTTGCGTTTGAGGCTTTGTTTACGAGTTTATAACTAGTTAAAGATATCGTTTAATCCGGACCGTTCGACGCTTGAGAGCGGGTAACCGAGGCAACTCGGTCGGTAACGTCGCTGAGTCCACAGTGGAGAGAGTCCCGCTCTCAGGCGTCGAACGGTCCGGACTAACCGATTTTTTTAACTAGTTATAAACTCGTAAACAAAGCCTCAAACGCAAAATCGTTACTCTTGATTTTCGTCTTAGAATGTCTCAGGGAGTTATTCTTTCAATTTAAGCCCAGGGCTGTCCGAACACCCTGTATGTACGCCCTCACAAATCCATCAATATGTACGAAAGACGTAAATATACGCCCTCTGTATTTTTTTACTATAACACCTTTATTACTGATTTACCGATTAATTCAACATGGAATTTATTGTCGTATGTAACACAGCAACTAAATATACCATTATTATTTGCCATTATTATTTTTTAAACCCTAAGAATGGTATCGAATTTCCGGGTACTGTTTTGGTCACTAGTCAATGGACAACCAGTCGCAGCGACTGACATGCGAAAAACGAGCCGTCCATATTGATGGATTCGTTCGAGAGCGCGCCGCAGTCAAAGGGTTAAGCGTACTTTAACACTAGATTGTCAATTTGACTCACTTGTGATTTTGTCAAGTTGAAGTATCATGTAAAACGAATTGAAGTAAGGGCGTTTGTGTTAAACGTAATAAAAAAATCTGCAAAAAAATGTATTTTTAAAACAGTATAGATATATGTAAAAATTGTTTTGAACAAACTTTCTTATAAATGAAGTTTCATTTTTTTTTTAAACTTCAATTTTCATGTTTGAGTCAAATTGACTCATTTCAGGCAAAATAGGTATACACCCAACATCCGGCAATCTAGTGTTAAGCTTTTTTCGAGCCATTATGGTTGGCCATCGCCATACCTGAGGTGTCTGGCCATACCCATAATCGTTGGAGACAATTAAACCCTCCCACGAAGCCAAGTAGACGTATAACAATTGCTTTATCAATCTTTTTGACATCATTCGAATATTAGGGTACAGAAAACCATGCTTGACTCTCGTTTTCAGTTGTAAAAAGTGTCTTTTCTTATGTCTATACACTTGAAACGTGTCATTTGGACAAATCCAACCAGACTGACCTGTTTTTACTAATTTATGTAATATATTTTTCTCCTTTCATCTTCAGATGATACTTCAGATAGGACTTAAACGTAAAGTGAAAGTTCCCGAGTGAAACGAATTTCTGTTACAGAGCGTCCCGAAAGAAGGAACCTAAGAAGATGCTCACGCCAGCCACCGACCAAAATGGCTCCCAAGTGAACTTCTATTATGGCGCCCCCACACCGTACGCGGAATCCATCGCCCCGTCCCACCATAGCACGTACGCTCACTACTACGACGACGAGGAGGATGGCTGGGAGATGCCCAACTTTTACAACGAGACTTACATGAAAGGTACGTGTGAAAGTGGGACAGTTCGAAGTACAGTAGAAGACAAAAGTTTATCCCTTCAAGTCGCTGTCTATTTTTATTTGCTGCCATTAGGCTGCGATGAAACGGGCGTTTTTGTACATGTTGTGTATCACGTGTCGCGTTTTTCCCGCCAAAATAAAAAAATCACGAATTGTACAATGAAGCACACAAGCGTGGAATAAATTCCGAAACGTGGCGTTTTTTTCTCGTCAAAATAGAAAGTATGAGGTTTTATTAACACATTGCGTACAGGAGACGAGATATCTCGTCTTTAGCAATCCGAACGTTGTGGTCAGGAGACGAGATATCTCGTCTTCAGGTTTCTTCGACTCAATCGACGATTTAAGGAACTTGTAAAATAAATGATTAAAATTTTTAAAAAAGTAAAAAATGTAAAAGAAATATGAAAGATATATAGTAATACTTTAGAATACTTTATGTGAATATCTGATACCAAATGCGAATTAAAAAAATGAATATATGCATCGTATAAAGTGTTCCTAGGGCGCCCAAAAATGTGCGGGCCCTGGGAGTGCCGTACGCAATGTATTAACCCTTTGCACTCGAGAGGCGACTGTCGGTCGCCAAACAATAGTGTCGCAAACTTTCAGACTTTAGTTAGTTTGTTTATTAATCAGACCGAAAGTTAAGCAGTTATACATGTAAATTTTAGTATATGACTTAACTAAACTAAATGAAGTTTAATATAAGCGAAGCTTAGTAAATATTTTGCACTTAAAAATCTGTAAAGTTAAAATTGCTAGACGACTAACTGTGACCTCTCAAGTGCAAAGGGTTAACACTGTTCTATTGATAATGAACATGGAAATGTAGACGGTACACGTTCACGAGCCATCAAACTATGTACGTTTTTATCGGAATAAAAAATTTATTCTGGAAATTTATTCTGTAAAAGTGTGCATTAAGCCACGGGAATTTCACGAGTTCTTTCGTTGCTTTCAGAGAGCTTGCACAACGGCAAGATGAACAGCCTTGCGCGTTCTAACGCCAGCATTTATGGCACGAAAGACGATCTTTACGACAGACTGAAGCGCCACGCGTATCCTGGCAAGAAAGGTTGGTACTAACTTTTAAACATCATCAACATTTTCACTCTTCCCTCCCTTAACAAAGGAAACTCCGTTCACAATCATTTACGATATCCTTGTTTTCGGTGTCATAAATTGGTGCACAAGTTAATACAGGATGATCGCGACAAAGCGTTACAAGCTGTTATGAAATTTCAGCCTCTCGATCGATAATATTCCGTGAAACTCTTTGTTCACCGTTTTTTAACCCTTTCGCTACGAGCGTCGCCTATAGGCGACGTCCACGCGACGAACCTGTGTGTTCGAGTGCCGACTTTTAGAATTTAACATTTAAAACTTAGAATTTACTATTATATTGGGTTGGAGGGAAAGTCCTGTCGTATTTTCCGTTTCCGTTGATTCACGTGGAACCCAAACACTTTGCTTTAACACAAACCCAAGAGATTTAATGTGATCTCCAACAGTTGTACGATGAATGCCAAACTCTTCTGCAATTTCTCGACTTGTTAAACGTGGATTATTTTCCAACATGGATCGCAAATCATCATTATCGATCTTGGATGGTCGTTCAGATCGATCACTTTCTTGGAGGCTCAGATCCCCGGAACGAAATTTGCTAAACAATCTTCGACAAGTACAAACATTTACAATATTTTTTCCAAATACCGCACATAAATTTTTACATGCAACCGATGCGTTGCTTCCTTTTTGGAATTCATACAAAATGCAGTGTCGTAAATGCACTTTATCTACCGACATGTTTTTCACTTTAAACATCACAAGTAAATGATGAACGGTAAAAAAGGACTCCTTTTATATTATACAGTAGGTAAAAAAACAAAAAAAATTCCCAACGACTCACTAGCCAGATGTTTTTTTTATTTACGAGAAAAATTACCTGCCTGTTTAAAATACGACAGAACTTTCCCTCCAATCCAATATTTGCTTTTGCTATCTGTTAATCTTGAACTAGTACCGTTCATAAATTTTCCAAAATACAATTTTTAATAAATCCAACATCAGCTTAGGACCAACTAATAACAAATGTAAATAGAATCAATGACACTGCTTTGTCAAAGAAAAAATGGGAGATCTCCCTGTTCGGTCGGCTAAGAATTAAGTGGGACAATATGTTAATTTTTCATCACTTCTACAACAGTAGTTGAATCTAACAGTTTTTATTCTAAACACTCTTTTTTCTGTTCTACGTCACTAAAACATGTTAAGGGAAAATACTTCTCTTAAAAGTAACTTCTGAGATGGGTTAAAAGATAAAATAAACCCTGCTTATGCATTCCTGAGGCAAAGTCTCTCAATTTTCTCAAATGCTCATCTTTGCGCCTTAGAAACACTCAAGTCCAAACATTTTACGCTTGGCTCAAAGCACTCTTCAGATTTTCCTAAACTCGGATCCACTCGATCGCATTCCTACATTATTTTTTCGTGTACTGTACGCTCCTAACCGTCTGCCTCGCGAGGGTTAACGCGTACAAATTTCAATTCGATATCTCCAGTAGTTTCAGAGGTTACAGCTCGCAACACTTTATCGCGGACACCCGGTACATATCGTTCAGATAATTCGCCGGTCCCTATGACCAGAAACTTTTCTATATCTAAAGGTCAAGCTGCGATAGGTCGTTGGGTTAACCTTGACGTAATCCGCGGCACGGTATTAATAGAAATGACCGAAAATGCACCTTGTCCTCGTTGTATCCGCTCCCAAGAACAACCCGTAACGATGTAGTCGCATCGTTAACCCTCGCAGTGCCACGCCTGGGTCTGTACGGACCCAGAGCTAGAAGCTAGACCGTACGGTACCTCGAAAAGCAGTTGACCAGTGTTTAGCGTTGAATTTCAAAAAACAAAAAGATTTATTCGATTATTAACCCTTTGCACTCGAGAGATGGACTGTTAGTTGTCTGATGATATCAACTTCAAAAGTTTTCAAAATTCGAAATATTTACTACAATTCGCCTATAGTAAACGTCATTTAGTTTAATTAAGTGATATACTAAAATTTACATGTATGACTATTTAATCTCTGAGTCTAATCAATTAACAAACTGACTAAAGTCTGGAAATTTGCGAAACTATTATTTGGTGACTGACAGTCACCAGCGCAAAGGGTTAAACTAAATTTGTTACACTTATTACAACTGTTACCCTTGATACCTATCACTGCTGTTCTATTGGGTTGGCAACTAAATGATTGCGGATTTTGTCGATAAATGGTTTTAGCAGATTCTTTCGTTTCCAAAACACCTGACCCATATTGTTTTCTTGTTGCTTGAACTTTCACCTTTAATTACTAAGTAAATTTCATCGATTATTAAATTTAGTTTCGTATTCATCCCAATTTAAAAGTAAAAAAAAACAAAACGCACATTGCATACATATTTTATTGTATTTCCGAAAAGGCAAGAATCCACTACAAGCATACAAGAAATTGTGTGCCATATTATATGGGGATGAAGCCTTGAAAGAAAGGCTTTATTTATTTATTTCGTTCCATACAGAATTACTTCAATCACAAAATTTTTAATGACACTGATCATGTAAAATCTCATTTAATTCAGTTGTTTGCTGGTAAAGATTAGAAGCTTTATGAACATAGAATTATGACATTGTCTGAAACATGGCAAAAGGTCATTGAAAAAAACGGATAATACCTAATTTAATAAAGTCATATTTTCAAGTAAAAATTTTAAATTTTCATTCTTATTTAAAATCCGCAATCACTTAATTGCCAACCTAATATTTCATGTTTCGATGCGGACAAATTTTGCAAAACAATCCATGTATACATAGAAAAAATGACAAACAATGAAAGCAAGCAGAACAATGAGATTTCAACTCTCAGAGGATTATTATTCGTTACATAGAAATACGACACGAACATTATAACAAAATAATAATAATAATAATGATGATGATGATGATGATAACATAATTTTAATTCAAGATATTCTTAAAAGCCAGGTCAAATCACGGGTCAGCTTAGACCCAGACCATCGCGCGGACGCCTAAATCACCGGTACTGCGAGGGTTAAACAGCATTCTGATAAAGATACAAAAAACTTCTAATTAGATGTGCAAATATTTTCGCAGACAAGAGCGACAGCGACAGCGAGGGCCAGTGACTACGCAGGGTGACCGATGTTCTGCCAACGTAGAACAAACCAAGAACCACGAAGAGCACCGGCACACGTCCCTGACGGTACACGCGCGTAAAAGGGAATGTCGCCCCGTTTGTTGAGAACCAGTTTATTTATTATCCCCAGACGAGGATCGTATCGGTCTCGTGTGCCAACGGTTCGCCGATTCGCGGGCGAACAAATTGAATCAAACGTATGCAAAGAGAGACCTCTTCACGACGCGCCGAACGTGTACAATAGAATATAAGTACAGTATTGTCTCGTTACAAGCGGTGTCTCCGTGATTCGTTTATAAGTCGCCTCGTTATCCGTGTCTTCGTGCAGCGCTCAGGAGTTGGCACCTGCAAGAACCGAGGGTCTAAACAACTGGGACAGCTAGTCGTTATTCCTTGGAGTTATTCCGCGTGGAGTCATCCAACTACTAATTCGACGAGTGACAAAGGAGAGAACTGAGAAGCTGAGTTGGTTTAGAGTGATTGTGGATGACTTCAACTGTATTCGCAATTTTGTTTCAGCAGATCCTACGTCGACGATGTGTCGAGACACGTTGGACATAGGACTGCAAAGGGTTTACTTTAAAATCGTCTTCGTTTCATCCAATTTGAATAAATTTCAACGAAGTTATGTCAGTTTAACCCGTTCACTGCCAACTATGAGATATCTCGTAGTTAGCGTATGTACCAAAACAGCCGACTACGAGATATCTCGTAGTGTGCGTCAGAATTTAGATTGATTGCAAATGGCACTCAGTACAGGAACTTTATTCAGCGACGCCCAGCTACGAGATATCTTGTAGTGCTACTTTTTTCATTTTCAAATTACAGTAAATGCCATTTCAATAATATAACTGTAACTTATTATTATTAGATTTTGCTAAATTCCGCGTTTTCTTTAAAATACAATTTTGGCACCCAGGGCAAGACACTCTAAATTTGCCTGGCAGTGAATGGGTTAAAAATCGATTGAATATGGAAAGAGTTTTGTCCAATTGTTCGACATAGGACCGCAAAGGGTTAAAGCAGTGACTTTAACCGTTTGCACTATGAATTATTTTTCAATCTTATTGCCAATAACTCCCTAGTACTTTAGGTAGCTTATTTAAAATTTACTTCAAACGACAATTCCTTGAGCGGTACTTATTTTTTTATTAACTATGTTAAACATAGTTCTCAAGCTTTGTTGTAACTTATATTTGCTTAATTTCGTTGACTCTTTGATCTGTATTTAAAATGGGACTTTAAAAATGTCAAATGTAACTCGACGTAGGAGTTACTGCGACAAAAACTGACGTCGAGTCGCACTTGCCAAAGTATAAATTAATAAATAATATTATACACTTGTTATAAATAAATTAAATATTACACAGCTAATAATAATATTAGCTGTATTAGGGGAACTTTTAAAGTCTGAAGAGAAGGCACAGACGAAGCGAGCAGATTGCTCTCCCTGCACTGTTCCAGGTGCCAACTCCTGAGCACCACACGATAATGCGAAGAGTGTTACCTGCTGTGAGCGAGCAAGAGAGTAATCTTCAACCTACATATCGGTGACATTCAAGTATTCGGTTTTCCGTGCCTCTGAACGACCATAATTGGCCTGTTTCCTATCGCTAACTCGCGTTTTAGTGCGCGTCACGTTGGCAAAGAACAGGGGACCCGTGAAACAGACGGCTGTTTCGTCACAGCTGCGCCTTGTCCCTCGAACACGAGAGGCCGCTTACGACGAGACAAGACTGTACTCATGTAAAGCCGCGTCCACATAGAAGAGAACAGTTCGCGAGCAGCTCGCGAGCAGCACACGAATTGCTCGCGTGCGGTTCGCGAGCTGTTCACCAACGGAAAACGCAGCATATCCAGACTGGAGCTCGCGAACAGTTACAAGCTTGTTCGCTCTAAATTCATGGGCAGTTCGCTATTAGCTTTTGCCACATACTGTGTTACAAACGCGTCCAGATACGCTTCGAGCTCGCGAACAATTTCTTTGATGTACCGCTTCCCGAGCGAACAGCAGTGTGGACACGGCATAATACGAAACGATCGTTCCGTTGATCGACGATCGTGAAAACGCGATCGGGTCCTGAAACGATGATCCGTGGTCAGGGTCGGGATCGTTGTTTCGGCGCCCGCGAACACCGTCTATCAACGGAAGCTTATAAGAGAACGTGTTACGTTCGCTACGACAAACCTAGCGAGAGTGAGGTTGTAATTTTTTGTAATTTATAATACATACCACCTAGCCTAGTTAAGAAGCAACTTTTTCTGTCGATTAACCGTCTACCACCACGGTCTTTCTCTCTGTCTGGCCTCTTCCCTACGATCAACGAGGCGCGAACGAGAGGAACAAGTGTGTGCGTGTGCATGTTAACCCTTTGCACTCGAGAGGTGATCGTTCGTCGTTTAATGATACCAACTTGAAAAATTTTCAAATTCGAAATATTTACTATGATTCACGTATGTTAAACTTCATTTAGTTTAGTTAAGTCGTGTATTAACACGTTCCCTGCCGGACATCTTTTTAAGACTTTCCGTTCAGGCCAGGCCACATTTTTTTTATGATTGACACAAGCATATTTTTTGTGGTATAATACACAATATTTCAGTAATTTAAAATCATAAATTTAAAAGAAAGGCATATCTTTTTATAAATTTAAACCAGAAAAGCAATCATTTTTAGTTTATTTGACAAAATATTGTTAAAAATATACCTTTTTTTAAAGGCCTTTTTCCGGCGTGGGAGGAAATTTTAGCATGGGGCGTATACGCCCCACGCGGCAAGGAACGTGTTAAAATTTACATATATGACTATTTAACGTCCTGGTCTGAACTAACGTCTGACAATTTGCGAAACTATCATACGCTAGGATTACGATGTCCCATGAGAGGGGACAGTCGAGTGCAAAGGGTTAATATACAATCCCTGTACCGTCCCCCACCCCCTCCACCCCCTTCCCACCCCTTCATCCCCTCGTCTCCGTTTTATACATAAACGAATTTATATTTTGTTACTATAGAGATAATATTGTGTATCGCACTCGCTGTAAAATATACATACATGAAGTGTTGCGTAGGCGACTCGAACCGGTTTAAAAAAGGTTGAAAAATGAAGATGGAACGAAAAAAGAAAAATCGTGAAATTGTACATTAAACCATGCCTACCAAGCTGTTTTCTACTTGTATTGTAAAAACTTTAACAAACGATTGTTTTTTTTTTTTTATTAATAAAATGTATTACGATAAAATCGTGCTTCGTTTCTTCATTACTTTCTTCTTTGAGTGTACCCGGTCGTTGTTCACCGACACCGGTTTTGCTGAGTTTAATAAGTTTTCGTTCAGGTTCAAGGCGATAACCCTGTGCAACTTCGGTTGGAACTCGAAACCGTTGTTCGAGGGTACGTTGTTGAACTTGCGCGTGTTCTCCGCGTGATCTTTGAAGAATTTGGATAAATTCAAGGTCGCGTCGTAGACGTCGAAACGCTTCGTTTCAGAATTCGGTCCGTCTTCGTTCTCTTCGTTTTCGGTGTCTGACTCATCGTCGGACCCGAACAGATAGTCGTCGTCCTCGGCGTTCGTTGATTCTGTCGTTGGAAAAGCAATCGCCCGAGAAACGTGCTCTGTGAGTTTGCAAAGTGATCACGCGACACGATTTCAACGGACGCTATGAATTATATACCTTGGGCGGAATTACTTTTCATCAGTTCTATTAGAAACTGGAAAAGAATCCGAACGTTTTTAGTCGTTTCGTCGTTGCCTGGTAATCGTGATCGTTACCTTAACGCGTTTTGTAAAGTCTACGGAATCTGCTTTACGCATCGTGAGCAACTGTATCCGAACCTGTCTTCAAACATGGGGGATCCTGAGCTGTGTGTTGAACGGTTTCTTTTGAAGTAATCACATTTTGCTTTAATTGATCGGAAGCATTTTTTGCGGGTTTGGAGGTTGGGTGGATAGGTGAACGAAGTGAATATTCGGTATAGTTCGTTGTTTCGATTTTCCACGTTTCGATGTGAACTTAAAAACAAATGATCCAAAACGCGCGACGTTTTCGAGTGAAAATAACACCAAACGCATTTTTATTCCGACACTCGTTCGTGTTGTTAATGAAATTAAAGATAAGTTGCAAAAAATAACCATAGTTACTGAATGAGAATTAAAATAATACGCCGTTTCAAATATTTATTCGTTTCCACGATCGATTTGTGGCGCGACGCACACATTGCTAGCAAATACCATTAACTCCATCTAGCAACAACGTATTGCGCTCCTCACGGAACAGATGTACTCTAATGATAACGTAGAATCACTAACGCGACGTAGTCCAAAATAAAACACGTTCCTCGAAGGAGAAAAAAAAAACGAAAGAAAACAATTCAACAACATTTTTATGTAATTGATATCCCGTCACGTAACTCGCCATTGTTCTGTTGTCCTTGCAACGAACCACGTTTTTTACATCATGCGATTATACCGCCAACCACTGTATGTCACCAAAACCAGACCCAGACGTCTGATAACATTTTTCTTTTCCTCGTGCAGTGAGATATTCGATCGACGAGCAACCAAAGATCCTCTTAAATATATTATTATGCAACAGGAAACGTCGAAAAGTTTATTCACGAAACAGGCTGAACAGCGTCGAAAAGTGGAAAAGTACGATTATCGACTGGAAGCAGATCCCCTCTCCATCGACATGACGTGTCGGAATCGCTTTCCCACTGCAGCGCTCGCTTCGCGGCGATTGGTCGTTTGTGTGCTCAGCCGCGTTCTCATTGGGTAAACGTGACGTGCGCGAAACACGTTCTGTTCGGTTAGCGCCAGCATCTACAGAAGCATCGTATAGTGACGTGTTTAATCCCGCACTACCGACGTTCCAGCTCGCATTCCGCGGTGAAGATTCAAAGAGGTAGGGCGGTGTGTACGGTTGGTGTGCTTTGGCTGCACGAGAAATCAGCGGATACGTGTACCAAGAACCTTAGTCCCACCAGCAAACAGGAGTGGTACCCGCATTTTACAAACCAGCACTCGCGTTCCAAGTGGAAGGTACAACAAGGCCAATCGTGTCCGGGAGGGTAAGTGTTCCTTCGCGTTCGGATCGTACAATTTTGGTGGTGTTTTAAACAAGCTTTGTACGTGCTTTCGTCGAGAAATCGCATTCGCGTCGCACTTGATCGGATTATATAACCGTCGCGGATCGGGTTAATTTTAACGTTTCTGTCGTAGTGGCGATGCTTGAAATAATTACGTCGCGGCGAAGCAAGTAGTGCGAATCGATCGAACGTCGCAGCAGCCCACGGTCATCCTATATACTTTGGTGTGTGTTGGTATCGTGCAAAATATAGCGTTCCAGAATATTCTGAGTCATTGTGTGCATCCCGAGCCGCGGCCACGCGACCGTTTTTTTTCTGCGCAAATTCATGTGTGCCCATTCGCCGCGGCGTTGCACGAGCGAAATATGTATATGCGGGAACGTAAGAGCCGGTTCGCGAAAATTTAGTCACATGCATTGATGCTGTTGTACGTTACGTAACAAGGTTAGTTGGGTATCAACGCGGAATGAACGTTTCCCGACGATATTTGCGCCACTTTGTCGGTTGATAACGAGTATATCGAAAAACGAACGCGGTACGACGATAAAACGTTGCTGCTGCGTTTCCAAGAACGTTAAGCTCAATCGGTTCGACGTGAAACGAGGTACAGTCGGAATAGATCGCTCGACTAAGCGGCTCGCGCACACTGTGCGAATTCTGTAACAATTTTCGTCGCTAACTCTACGTTAAACGTGCCCGTAGATTAATAAGCAATTATAGAAAAACGAAAAGTTGTGGGCGCATGATTTATATATGTACGTGAACGTCTGTATTTTGCATGGCTTGATGTAATTTTCTTTTTTATGCGAACTAGTTATAAAGACTGTTTCTGTTATACGTTGAATCATGAAGTTTAATTAAAAATGATTGTTTTTGATGTTATGTTTCAGATTGATAGTATATTAGTTTTTTAATCGGCGAATTTCCGTAAATATGGTACAACATGCATGAAACGTTAACTTTCAAACGAATTCGACCCATCTATAAATATCTTGTTTTTCATTTACATTGAACTGCGTTCGATCGCAGATAATTGTTAACTCCTAATATCGTGTTTAATAAAAATTGATACGTCTTCTGTAACAAGTGAAATATTATCTTTCTCGAGAAATATTAACTCCGTTATCATGATAAATTAGTATTCCTCTTGTTACTCTGTAATCAAGTTTTATAGATGGGATTTACAGATACTTTTTATCTACATCTTTATAAAATTGATATCAGCAAATAATGCTTGTTTTATTTAACGCCTTCGCGTGATTACGAATTTTCGGTAACGTGAAAAACGAAGGTCGTTTCGTAGATAATGTTATAAGTGCTTTTACTAAGAAAAAAAAAATATCTTCGAAATTACCCTTTTCTCTATCGATTGGAATGATCGATCGATCATTCGAATTTCGAGATATCCCAGTATATAAAGTTTTCTCCATAGGTATCCAAAATCCCTCCTATTTACGAACGCTCAACGGCCAGCAACATTTCATTTGAGAAAGGAGGCGTGTTTAACGTACGTGTGCCCTTGGGTGTTACAAAACAAACAACAAATTTTTATACCGCTCGTGGGAAGAGCGACGATCGAATTTTTTTTTTTATTTTTTCCCACATTTTAGGTATCAAAGCCATGCAACCGTCAGCCGCGTCCATCATCTGCTTCTCGTGGCGTGAGATCGTGGCCACTCGAGGAAGGGCCTTCGAAAATGGATACAGTTCCTTTGCTAACCCCAACCATGGAGTCGGAATTGCTAAACGAACCGTGGGTATTTCCACAGCCAAAAATGAATGTAACAAAAGAAGAGAAGAAGGCAGCATCCTCCACATGGGAGGAGAACTTTCAGGATTTAAGTGGTTGGTGCATGGACACGTTCCAGGGTCAATGCGATTTTCATACAGGTGAATCACCTGCTATTAAACTATCAGGTCAGTATAAACTTCAATTAGAAAAATGATAAAAGCCAGAAACTGTTTTTGGTGATTTTCGGTTAAATGAACTTCACCTCAGATTTTGATGATTTTCAAATATATCATAAAGAATACTATTCTGAGCAACTTTTTCCTTTGGAAAAATTCGCGGTCGGATCTGGTTTCCGAGATATTTACGAAAAACCAGTGCTACTACTGCATGTCCTTGAGAGGGTCAAAACTTTTGCAGTTCAGTTTTTTGTAAATATCTCGAAAACTAGACCTGACCGCGAATTTTTCCAAATGAAAAGATTGTTCAGAATAACATTCTGTACAATATATTTGAAACTCATCGAAATCGGAGACGGACTCCATTTAACGGGTGTTCCGCAACTTTTTTTTGAATACCACGAATGCGTAACGTTTCAGGTACGAAATACGAGGGTAACAGTGTTTTGTCTTCAGAAGAGGGGCTATTGAAAGATTTCATAAATGTAGGAGATGAAGAAAAGTGGAGTATAAGAATGAACACTGCTAAGACAACCCAGCATTCAAACAACAGTAACAGCTTACAATCTACATCAAACGTTGTAACTCACAAATACGAAAAGGAAGATAGTCCCGCGGAAACAAACGCATCCAACATGTGGTTAAAGCTATCAAAAGAGTCAACAGTTACCACAAACATAAGCTCGCGGAGTAAACAGAATAATACAGATATTAGCACACCATTCCAATCCAGGTATCAGATAGGGGGGGATATTGATTTAAACGATGCTTGTCCAACTTCGTTCGATTCCACTGGGAATCAACGTGAAACATGGGATGTGCTACAAACAGTTGAAACTACTGGGTCGGGTACATTCGACTTATTGTCGTACCTATGCGATGTAAGTCGATACTTACCGTATTATCAATGCAATGTTACACAAATAACAAAGCAAAAAGTATAATCGACAAATGTCATGTATTGTGTTTGCAGGATGAAATACGTTCTCCAGAGGGAAGCGTTTCAACAGATTCTTCAATAGCATTGAATTCGTGGTCGCCCACCAAACTATCAACGTCGATTCCACGGACTAGCGTGAAAGTAAAAATGGAGAACGAGACTGTTAACGAAGAATGTACGAAAACAACGGCGTCGACGATAACTTCGTCGTCTATCGAGGCGTCCATGGTATCCACGCGACGTACAGGGGGGCGAACGAGGACATCGGTTATCAACAAAGTGGAAAAACCGTACGACAGAGTACGACGCGAGAAGGCAGGACGAAAGCGGTACGTCGACAGCGATTCGGACGATCAGTCGGTCGTTTCGCACTATCGGGAGTCCAGGGAGAAGAATAACGAAGCTTCGAGAAAGTCGCGAATGAACAAGAAAGCGAAAGAGAATGAGATGGCGATGAAGGCGGTCGAATTGGAAAGGGACAACAGGATATTGAAGATGAAAGTTGAGGAACTCGAGAAACTCGTAACATCGATGCGTAGCGCGTTATTAAAGTCCGCGTTAAAGAAAGAGTTTTAAAGAAATATTTTCATTACATTTGTTCATCATTATACATCTGACATCGCGTAAAATCATTATATATTGTGTTGTACTTTTCCTTTTTATCATCATCTATTTCTTTTTTTTAATCTGTATATTTGTTTTCTATGATACAAGAAAGAAATAATGCATTATATTTATCATCAATATTGTTACGCTTACTAATACGGAAAGTAACGTTTAATTCTATTATTATTTTATTAGTCTTTTTACTTCCTTTCTATGTTATTTGAAAAACATTATCGAGGTTTTTATAATATATGTAGTGTTATATTATTCATTGGAAAGGTGTATTTGTTAACATTGTATGTAAATTTTATTGCACAATGTTTGTGTTTATTTTTCAACGAGATCTTACAATATTTTGTAATGCTTATAAGATAAAAAAAAAAAAGAAATTGTTACTATTCATATTACTGAATTAAACAAAAAGCAAAAAAAAAAGAGAAAGAATTAAAGAAGCAGGAGAAAGAGGGGAATTTGTAAAATGGTGTTCTTTTAAGAGTTTATCGAGAACAAAGATTACATAATCATGTTTTGTTCAGCCTTGTATTGTACCTGATAAAAAGTATAAATATAGAGGTCAGAACAAGATTGTGATCGATAAGAATATAATTTTTTTACTGGCGTAGGCACATTAGTGGCATGATGTACAATTAATATTCAAATAAAGAACGTGCTTCAAACTCTACCTCGTAGCAAAGAGAATTATTTTTGTAGAAACTTATACAAATATAGTTTCATATCTCCAATGGTAAATGCATTTATCTAAATTTAATGATTCCTACGGGTTCTGTTTACAAATAAACCATAATATTCTAGCGTGATTCGTTCGTATGCGCTTATTAAAATATCAGAATGCTACTCTATCGTATTAAGCAGCAAAACATGAAATACGTTTAAATTTCATTGCTTGAGACTACGACATAGGGAATTCGAAAAATTTAATCCTTGCATTTATGTAAAAAAAAAGTAACAGACGTTTAATAAAAATTTTGGCACATCATAATTATATAATGTATCTTATACTCCTAATGTAGGAAACATTTTATCCTTGTAATATATGATTTATTTTGAAATAATTGAAAATATTTAAAAATATTACTGCAATTTATGTCATACTGAGAGTCATGGAATAAAACAGAAAACAATATTTTTCGAATAGTTCAATTTTTATCTAAATAAGAATTATATTTACATTAATTTAAATATTAAAAACCACATGTTCTATATATATATATTTCTTTTTAACTTTAGGAAATGTTACAAATTTTAATAAGCTGCCTTACATTTCCTTTTCATATTATGTTTCATGATTTATTTTATCAAATACATATATATCAGGCTTTAAATATGTAATGGATTCATTAATAAATTTGTTTTCAAAAAATGACGTCATTTCCGTTGACCTGCATTAAATATACTTACAAATACTCAAATTTTAATATTTGAATTTATTTAATTAAGTTTTCTAATTTTCAAATTTAAATATCTGAATTTATCTAATTAAGTTTTCTAATTTCCAAATTCAAATATCTGAATTAAATTTATCAAATAATGCTAAACCCCACCAATATGTTTTGTATTTTTAAAATTTCCCGCCATTGGAGGGATGTAACATACTAAAGTCCATTTTGAATCAGGTATTGTCTACCAAATATATATAACCAATTTATAACTGATTTATAACTGGAATTTCAACTATTAACTATAATTATTTATCAATAAATCTTTAATAATAGATATCGATCTAAAAATTTAGTGGTTTCAAATACCGAGTTTAATCCACCGCGTCACTTTTTATTAGACGCTTCTCCGCTTTCCACATCGCTTTATTACATATTTTAAACATTAGATATAAAAAAGCAACAATAAAGTAATTAACTCACAGTTATTGTTGAAGAAAACCGAAGCATTCATAGTCCACTGCAATATCGGAGAAAAGGATCAGTTCAAACGAAGGTGACATTGTCCGCGTCGTCTCATCAATACGATTCGTTCAATTTTCACTTCACAAACCCGCAATATCTCATGAAAAGATATTCATTATCGAACACGGTATTCTAAACTACACTTTCGCGATCACAGTACATCCGATACGCCGAACATTACTAGGATATAATTACGTAGAAATTGGAGCGTCTAACGCGATTTCAAACTGTTGTCCGCCATTACGAACCGGCAAGAGAAGGGAATGCGCGCGCATTTCGCGCCGTTGTCCTCACAGAGACTCAGTCCGCTGGTAACAGGTGGTCCACGTTGATTGGTCGAGTAGCGGGACTAGGGAAGCTTCGGTTGAACAGCACGTGCGACTGATCGCGCATTTACGCGGAGGACGTGAACGTGTTTGAGTCGTTCCGTCTTTTGACTATACGGAAGTCCACTTTACCGATCGAAGGTCAGACCGCCGTGTCTGGCAGACAAACTTGTCGCGAGCTTACGCCGAGAGCTTGTTTCCGCGAGCGCAAAACCTTCCTTATTGGTGGCCCGATACGTTTGTACGTGCGCTGGTGTTGGCTATCGATCCTGCTGTCCCGATTTCTTGCATGTTCATTGGCGTCTCGGTTGCTAACAGTGTGTCGTATGGTACAGTGCGGGCTTTATTCGATCAGTGCTGTGGCCTTACTGTTACATTCAGGATATTTGTGCGATTTTCCTGATTCCAGCAAAGTGATTTTTCCTGATACCATCGGAAACATACGCTCCTACGGTTTTCCTTCGGTATGTACTATCTGTATACAGCATATTTCTTCCAAATATAATAGTTATCGCTGTGCCAGCATACTTGCAATCAAGTGCACGTGTACGCGCGTGCATCGAACAAGTCGGTCACATTGAGCCGGTGCTCCGTTCCGTCTAGTGCATTGCGATTGCATCGAATGTACGTATTAGTTAGACGAAGGGTTACTTCATTCGCAATTTATATAGAAACAGTCTGTGGCCATACGGGTACTACACGACGTTCACTTAAAATGTTGTTTATACGCGCGGTATACAAAAATGAACAACCAGTTGTCACGGGTTAATTCTAATCCATCTGTAATCCTTTTTCCACTTAATTCTCTAATATTTATCTTTGCAATTAACATAGAATTCGTGCATATAGAGATTCTTAGGAAATTTCTTCGTTTCAACGATGATATAATAAAAATATATTTTCTACGACAATACAGCTGGCGTTTAGTGGGAATGTGAAACTAACGTTAATGAAGATAACGGCTGCATTACGTGGAAGCTAAATGCGGGTAAAAGAGGCGCGTTTCGTTCGGTTTAAAAGTGTTGTTTCGCGTTCAAGACGGGCATCGTGTTAACATAGATAACGACTGGTCGATGCTTTCAAAACGTTATCCTAAATGTTGCTACGTATTTGCATACAAATAGGCTGTTGAATTTTTCACACAAATTTTAATGTATTTTACAAAACATGACTCTTCCATTGAGATATAAATACGAGTTTAAACATAGCCCTCCAATTAGATATAAGTAATCAGACGGATCGTTGTTGCATGTTAATTACATTGCTTCGTTTATAATCAAAAAGACGTTCAATAAAACGATGATTTAATACCACTTATTTACTCGAATGTGAACGCTGTTTCAAAGTTCTTAATTTCAATTTTAATTTTAATTTTTAACTTTTTATATTCAATTTCATTTTTACAATAAAACTTTGGGATCTTTCCTTCAACATGTTTTTCTACACGAATCTTTTCCTTAAGATACCGGTTCCGATCGATATCAATAATCTTCTCTGGTTAAGTTAAAGGTCGGACATCAGAAAGACGATCGACATTAATTCGTTTCGGGGGAAAAGTTGACGAATATTCGAGGAAGAATTGTACTGCGTTGTTTGAAAGCCTGTTTTATAATGACGGATCCTATTTTTTCACTTTTGTTCGGCGATGTGTTTTAAAAACGAATAACAGATTCCGGTGATGTACCAGCAGCTGCTGATAATTACCGGAATTGTGCAAACAAAGCACGCAAACATTTTCAGACGTAACCAGCCCATTCGAGCCGTTTGCTGTTTGGAAATTTTATTTCGTTCATTTGGAGAATTTTTTTTCTTACAAACTTCAATACGATATTCGAACGTTATACAGTAGCGGGCATAAGTTTAAGACCAAAGGGTCAAAGGAAACAAATAAATTAATTAATAAGAAATAGCATGATAAATAAAAATTGCATTCTAAACAGTGTTCTATCATAATGACGATAAAAATAAGTATATGAATAATATTTGCATACTATAAAACTGTGCCTTAAATTGTCCTGTCGTCTTAAACTTTTGCCCGCTACTGTATGTGAATTATTCCATTTTTGCTGTCGTTTTCGTCTTAAACTTTTGTCCGCTTCTGTATGCATGCTTGTACAGCAATCAACCGTATACGATTGTATTTGTCTGATTGTGTGTAAATGGAGGTGCGATGTTAGCCGTGTGGAGGAATAAGAACCGATAGAATGCGAATCGTAACGTATCATAGGCAGCCACGGTTTGGCATTTAATACCTTCTGTTGTTCCACGTTGCAATGCGATGCAACGGTTGCACCATAGCTTGTTGCACGCTGTAACGAGATCAATGGACCTGTCTATGAATTAAGTATAGTGTTCTGGTGGACAGAACGTACGGTAAATCGAACTGCTGCTTGCTCGTGTCTGACAGTTGCGAATTTCGTTAAGCGTTGTAGAATATTTTAAGCCTCGTATAAAAATGTTGAATTAAAATCATGTAGAATTCGTTAGTAATTAATTAAAAATAAATCACTATTATAAATCACAATTTAATATTCGTGTGTCGATCATTCAGAATCATTCATTAGTCGGACTCATAACCTTCTATTGGTGATTATAATACAGTGAGTATATTGAGATAATAAATAATATAAATTTGAAATAATAAATAATGTTGAAATAAAAAAATAAAGAAATATGCTGAAGTTACAAATTTCGTCTTCGATGGTTTTCAGAATATTTTAAGCCTCGTGTAAAAACGTATAGAATTAAAATTAGTTCAAACTCATTATAAATTAATTAAAAGTAAATCATTTGGGTATACAATTTAACAATCGAAGTATTGATAAGTCAAATTTTTCCATTGCTCAATTTTATACATTCCATTGATGATTACAAGACGGTGACTATATTGAAATGAACGTATACAAAAATAAACACAAATGTATTGAAATTAACTATTGTTCTAACTCCTTTAATTCAACGTATCTTTAAACGATCGTATCCGATTAGTCATTTAATTTAAGCGCTGTATATATGCACCACTTTATTTACACTGTATAGTTTAATCGATATGATAAAGGTCAGGTATAGTCTTACTGCTGTCCACGATACTAATTGCCGGCTAACACATTATAGGCTTGTAATTGAGTTCATTAGCGGAGCTATATATCGAGTTAAGCACACCACACTTGTAAATAAAAATGGTATAAGAGGGAGGGACAACATTTTTCCGTTTCGATTTCCGTCGGATATTAATAGTACATTAGTACCACCTCTATCCGAACCTACATTATCCAAATACAGTAGAACCTACCCTATATGAATTAACAGGGAAACGAAGGTGTTCAGATAAAAGAACTTTCGAATAATAGAATAATTACTTTTTCTTATATCTAGCCTCATTTATTTAAATGGATATAAAGGTTAATAGTTTTTTTTTTATTAAGTTAATTTTCGAATTAACTCGAGCGCACAAGTTAAGGGGCTAATTAGCATAAAATACACGATTTTTTATTTATCATGCTGTTTCTTATCAATTAATTTATTCGTTTTCTTCAGCCCTTTGGTCTTAAACTTTTGTTCGCTACTGTAAGCGTACATGGTATTTGTATCTTACACTTTTTTACATTTTCTTCTGAACAGCTTAAATATTTATTAATAGTAATAAATAGTAATTATTAATAATATTAATTATATAAAATATTATAAATATTAAAATAATATTAATGACATTAATATTTATTAAATATTAAATAAATAGCGTTATTCCTTTAACATCTGGCTATGTTTACTTAACATATACGATTTAATATCGCAGTTATCGCGAACATTATAATACTCCAAACCTGTGAACTGTATATTTAACCTTTCAATACGTAACGAAGCAAGTTTAGTGTTACTTTAAACACGACTGTTAACAAGCACACAAGGTTCGTCGTCCAAAAATATTTGAGCATTACGAGCAAACCGAGGATAGATACCAATAACTGTACAAACAGATCCAAAAGTTACCTACAACGGCCATCGCGAAACCGACGAACGAGTCCGGCCCAATACTTTTGCACGTTACTGTACGTCGATCGTTCAACTTGCTCGAACGCTTTGCTTTCAGAACGTGTATCGGTGGTATCCTCTCCGGAAGAGAATGAGTCTTCGAGAAGAGGTCGTGTCCGTGTCCGACTAAATCCTCGATTATCCTCCATGGGCAGACTGTACGGCAATCCATTGACTGGCAACGGAGCAGCACTAGGAAAGACCGAGGAAGCCTAAAGGATCATGGAATTCTACGACGTGGGAAGCAGCGACCTTAGGGAACTGTGGGAGTCTTATCTCTCTGAGCCGGTGAGTACACCATTTGCTTCTCTCTCTTTCCTCTCTCCATTTATCTCTCTCCCCTTTTCGCCTCTTTCTTTGTATCTCGTTATTCTCTCTCTTTCTCTCCATTTCCTCTTTCTCTCTCTCCCCTTCCCTTTCTCATCGTTCCTCTTCTAATTCCCACCCCTTTCTCTCTATTCTCTCTCACTCTTTTCCCCATCTCTCCCCCCTTCATTTGTCCATCTCTTTCCAATGCCCTCTCTCTCTTTCCTCTCTTCATTTATCTCTCTCCCCTTTTCGCCTCTTTCTTTGTATCTCGCTATTCTCTCTCTTTCTCTTCATTTCCTCTTTCTCTCTCTCCCCTTCCCTTTCTCATCGTTCCTCTTCTCATTCCCACCCCTTTCTCTCTATTTTCTCTCACTCTACTCCTCATCTCTCCTCCTTTATTTATCTGTCTCTTTCTAATACCCCCCTCTCTTTCCTCTATTCATTTATCACTCTTCCCCTTTCGCCTCTCTCTTTCATTTTCTCTTTCACAGTTCCTCTTCTCATTCTTACCCCTCTCACACTCTACTCCCTATCTCTTCCTCCTTCATTTGTCTGTCTCTTTCTAATCCCCCCTCTGCCTATCTCCTGTTTCCAATTTCTCACTTTCATATTTTCTCCTCCTTCGTCTTTCTCCTTTTTCTCATTTCTCCCTCTCATATCCCCCCCCTCTTTGTCTTTCTTCATCTTTTCCCCATTTTTCCCTCTCCCCCTTCTGTATTTCCCCTTTTCTTCTCATTTCTCCCTCTCCAACCCCCCTGTCCTCTCCACCACCCCCCAACTCTTCGTGTTTCTCCTTCATTTTCTCGTTTCTCCCTCTCCTAACCCCCCTTTTCGTATTTTTCCTTCTGTTTCCCATTTTCCCCCTTCCTCGCCCTCCTCCTCTCTTCACCCCTGTCACACCCATCTCTCCTACCCCCTCTTTTCACACTTCCTACCCTGTTTCCCCCTTTTTCCCTCTTTTCTCGCTCTGTTCCATCATTTCCCTGTTCCTGCTTGTTTTCCGCCGGCGATTGTTGTCGATCGACGCGAATACTGGACATAGTCTGTTTCTCTCACGTGTTCCGTTGCCGCGGCGCGAGAAAGTGCTCGTTTTCGATCGGTGAACGAACGAAAGGAAACGGGCGGCGAAGAAAAATGGGCAGAGCACGCCGGTTTCGCGGTTTCTGCGTCCCGTCGTTTCTGCAGAACGGATTTCATTGTCGATGCTTGTTAACGTGCAATTAACGTGCTCGCTCTGAAACACGAGAGATGAATAATTGAGATTGGACCGACCGAGGCGTTGCGTTTCTCGCGCCTGTTTTTTGAAACCTCTGTAAGGTGTTCGGAGATACGGATCCAGGATTGATACGTTTGCCGCAATTAAAGTTTAGAGGAAGCACGTTTTAAACTGTTATTTCGAATAATGGGTGATGCTCGGTTTGATTAGTGTCTGCTTTAAATGTAAAATTAAATTGGCTGTATAAAAGTAAATCATGAAAGTGCGTAAATCCTTTAAACGTTTCTCCGTAATGAACGTAAGATGGAATTTGAAAAATGATGTTACCAGTTGAAGACGAGACAATATTTGCCGAAGTGTCTGTTAATATTTAGTTTCCGGCAAAAATTCGAAATTGAAGGTAAATGAAGTATTTCGATGGCTTGCAAAATGATTCGATTGTTTTAAAAATTTACATTAACAAGTGAAATGTTATCATCATAATTATTCGTGTTGCTGGATAAAAACTGTTCGAAATAACGTTTCTCACCCAACTCTAAATTAATATTTGAGGGGGAGACATATTATCAGATTAGGTTATCTGACTCTGGCATCGATTCCTCGAACAGAATTAATCAAGCACAGGCGCAGGAAGGTTGAAAAATTTTACTAGACCAACAAAACCTACTGTATCGTCGAATTCTTGCGTTTGTCGAATGTCTGTGCCCTCGTTCCCTGCAATTAAATATTCCTTTGTTGAAACTATCGCTCGAGTTCTAGTTCTACGATTGTTTGACTCGTTCATTAGTTTATCGTCACTGGTTTTTCCCTCCGTGTTTGCGCTTGCCTAATTATAGCGAAACATCGCGTAATTATTATACAAAACGCGATTGTAACGGTGTTACACGCGCATAAAGACGAAGCTGTTCCATCACGGCTCGCAAACACGCTGAAAAAGGATGTTTTCCGAACGTGCACCGAATATTCCACCGTTGGTCATGATACTGTTTAACACTATTTGGAAAAAATGTGTTTAACCCGTTGCCGCACGCTTTTAATTTGATGACTGTGCTCAGAAACACGGGTTTTTTCAATTGTTTATGACTGCCAGATGGAATCAAGCGTAAGTTGTATGTTTGTACGTGAAAATTATCACATTTGGCTACAGTTTTTCCAAAAAAAAACTCTCGACGGCTATAACCGTCATTTGCTCATCATGTCATTTTTTCTCTTCCCAGAACAAATGACGGTTATGACCGTCGTGACGACTGTACAGCATTTGCTTCACCAATTCAAAATGATTCCTATGAATAAAAGAGAGTAAATAGGTCGTAATCTTAACGCAAGAAAATCAGTTTGAAACAAAATTATTATTTCTAAGTTATTTTGCTTATAAAATAGTACAATAATAACCGCATAAAAAGACAATTAATACGTTGTCTGGCATGCTATAACTTTTTTTCGAAATGTGTTACTCAATAATTAACAAATGTATGTGTTAGTACACTTCGTACTAACGCTGTTCTTTTTTTTATCGATTAAAATGTGCACGACGGCTATAGACGTAATTTGCCTACGTATCGTCAAAGGTCGGGCGGCTATAGACGTCATTTGCGGCAACGGGTTAATTAACGTTCGCTTAACACGTTGAATGCCACGGAGGTCACCGGTGACCGGCACTCAACTTGACGGTGGCGCCACGGGGGTCACTGGTGACCGTCGCGTTCAAATTGACGGTGGCGCCACGGGGGTCACCGGTGACCGTCGCGTTCAAATTGACGGTGGCGCCACGAGGATCACCGGTGACCGTCGCGCTCAACTTGACGGTGGCGCCACGGAGGTCACCGGTGATCGTCGCGCTCAAATTGACGGTGGCGCCACGGGGGTCACTGGTGACCGTCACGCTCAAATTGACGGTGGCGCCACGGGGGTCACCGGTGACCGTCGCGTTCAAATTGACGGTGGCGCCACGAGGATCACCGGTGACCGTCGCGCTCAACTTGACGGTGGCGCCACGGAGGTCACCGGTGATCGTCGCGCTCAAATTGACGGTGGCGCCACGGGGGTCACTGGTGACCGTCACGCTCAAATTGACGGTGGCGCCACGGAGGTCACTGGCTCAAATCGGTAGAAATACATGATTTGGACAAATGTCAATACTTATCAATTTTTCATTATTACCATCGTTAAATAGAGTAGCATGATTTATAAGCATTGTATATACAGTAGCGGACAAAAGTTTAAGACGACAGGGCAGTGTAAAATATAGTTTTATAGTATGCAAATATTGTTCAAGTACTTATTTTTGTCGTCATTATGATAGAACGCTATTTATCGATTAACATGGAATACAATTTTTATTTATCACGCTACTTCTTATTAATTATATTCCTTGTTTTCTTTAACCCAATGCAACGATGCCCTATTAAGATCAAAAGGGTTAAGCGCGAAAATTTAATTTGCATAAACTGGGAAATTTTATTGCGAACTGCAACAAATTCAATCGTCACCGAAAATTATTTTATTATTATCTGAAATTTCAATTGTTAAATCAAAGTTCGTAACGCTGAACAACCGTCAAATTAACATTTCGCCCCTTTGCATTTTATTTTATGCGGCAAGATTCATTCCGATTCGCATGGCTGCGTCATTTGCATCGTGTTTACAGCTATATTGGTCGCAGCCTGTTTTCCGGACGCCGCTTCCTTCCAGTTCGAGCCGGCAATCGCATTACCGTTTATTAATCACTGTTCGGCGGTGGGGGCCCGATGGAATTCACCCTGACGGAGGACCGAATTTTTGATTGCGTCGCGACGCGAACGGAAATTAAACAACTTTCTAACACGACTGTCTTTTCATGCAAAAGAAGAAATGTTGAATGAAAAGCGGGAGATATAAAGATGAATTGAACATTTTTAGACGGAAACGATTAAACGTACAGTAGCGGACAAAAGTTTAAGACCAAACGGTTAAAGAAAATAAATTAATTAATTGATAAGAAATAGCACGATAAATAAAAATCTTATTCTATGCTAATCAATGAATAGAAATATTTTGAAAATGGCGCCTACAGTAGTGGACAAAAGTTTAAGACCAAAGGGT
>JAOPTO010002450.1:29199-63982 GCA_033822845.1 Tetrapedia diversipes
GGTGCAACAGAAAGTCACGCGATTCTGCGAAATTTCAAAGCAGAATCATTCTTTCAGGCTGAAAACTGTGACTAATCCGTTGTCAGTGTTTGTAACCAGCAAATATTTCTCTTAAAGGATCTGTGCCACTTATCGTTAGCCATTTTTCTTCTTCCTGGAATTTGTCACCGACCTAACGATAAAGCTATTCAAACGCGGACGCTGTTCTATCGCCTCTAGAACACAAAGGTTATTCACTGATTTAACGTTTGCAGAACTTCGCGACTCTTTTCAACTTTTTCTGTCTATATCTCGCTACATCGTTAACTCGTAGTTCTGGTAGTAGTACGACAAAAGCCATTCAAACGCGAACGCTGTTGCATCGCCCCTAGAACACAGATGTTATACACTGCTTTAACTTTTGTGTTCTATCTCCTCTAGAATGCAAACATTATTCACTGATTTAACGTTTGCAGAACTTTGCGATTCGCTGGTCTTCGTGCTTTTCTTACAGTGCTCGTGATTGCCTGGTATTTGTACGAAAAATGACGACTAGCCTTAACCAATCACCGTTGTTTAAAGGTGTTATAGGAAGGGAGCACTGAAAATTGAAAGGGTGACTCTATGCAGCATTCTAAGACGAAAATCAAGAGTAACAATATTGCGTTTGACGCTTTGTTTCTAAGTTATAAGCAATTTAAAAAAACGGGTTATTTTGCCCCTGAGAGCAGGCAAATGGGGAACACAATGTTGCCGTTCTTTCAGTTGCTTATAACTAATAAACGAAGCGTCAGACGTATTATTGTTACTCTTGATTTTCGTCTTAAAATGCTGCATAGAATCACCCCTTCAATTTTCTCCTAGCTCCGTCTAAACATCCGGTATATATCGCTACCCTAATTTGAAACGTAACATGACTCTTTTCAAATTTATCTGCCTGTGTCTTGCTCCGACGTTGACTCGTAGCTCTGGTAGTTTCTTTTAAAATTTTATTAATCACGCGCTATGGGGCCGTAGGCCATAAAAATGGCGACCGAGTTCAGCAACCTAATCGTTCTCGTACTCGTTAACGATTTTCTTTGATCCGCGCGGAATCAGAGACGATTTGCTCCGTTACTCTGTTCTTTCCCTCCCTCCCCCTGGTTACCATGACGTTTCCTGCCGTCGCTATTTTTAACCCGATCATCGTGTAAACGTCTCGCCTGTGACGGTTTAAAACGATGTGGGACGTATCGCATGTACCAAATTGCTGCAAAACTAGGGTATGACTCGCCAAGGACTGTCGATCGCGCGGCTCGAAGCAACAGCGACAATAAAATCACGCGCCACGTTTAGTGTTACAGTCTACTGTTACTCGTTACACGTTATTGCCACTTTAAATTTGTGGCAATTCGAAATTCATCGGGAAAAATTTGGGCTTTCGAGGAAACGTGAATTAGCTGGAACGAAAGAAGATCAAGAATTCTGTTTATTAATGATCAATAAATATAAATGGTTACCAGGTTTTTATTTAGATTTACGGGAAAACTATTGTTTTGGATTTCGTTGCAATCAATCGTCCTCTGATTTTATTAAAAGGAGCTCCCAATTCGTGAAGAAGTGATTCTTTAACGTGATATTTAACGTACAGAAGTTATTAGCGATAGTTGCTTTATTTATCATTCGAAATTAACGAGATTTTCAATGAAATGGAAACACGTACGGGACGAAATATCTAAAAATCAAACATCTTAAGTAAAGTGCACGTTGTAATCTACAGAACGTGAAACAAATCTTCAGTTAAGTTTCGTTCGCTTGGTTCTATCCACGAAAGTATGAATTTGCATGAAAATTCTCGGTCCAATGATTACACGCAAAATGAATATCTCCCTCTTAAATTAAAGCATCCTACGCGGCATTTAGACGTATCAGTGGAAACTGAAGTTCGGTTACTTTAAATTAGTAATTTCACTTGGAAGGCAGCTAGAACAAATAAATTAGATTGCCTTCCAACTTCTGCGAAGCTCGCAAAGATTTTCTAATCTTGTTCGAAAGATAAGGAAACGTTCGACGCATCTCAAAGAATGAAAAGACACGAATATTTTATTTTAACCCTTTGCCCTCGAAAGGCAACTACTATCTCTAAACCTCTACGAAATCCTTAAGACTTTCTAAAAGTTAGTTACTTAAACCGTACAGAAACGTGTGGAATTTTTAAAAATTTCGATACATCTTGGAAAATAAAAAACCAGGGTATTTTAATCCTTTATACCCGAAAAACGACTCCTGCTCACCAAATATGTATCTGTTTTCAAAAATTCGTTGTTAACGTAAAGTTGAAATTAAGGTTTTCAAATATTGTAAAAATGGTATTTCACTTCACTCGTGTTATAATTCATTAAATTTAGTTAAATAATATTGAACCCTATAAACGTGACTAATTTGACCATTTGCATTCGGAACTTTTGTGAAACCGGCATCACTTGACCGTCGAGTGTCCTATTTTGTCGTTTTTCTCGAAATAGAATCTTCGAAGGCATTGCCATCCGTATTGAATGATCGTCGATTAAGTGTCTAATCTAATTAAGCTGGCGATAATAACGGCCTCAGGTCAGTTGCAGATCACCACTAGGAATGCCGTGGTCGGCTGGTTTTCGATGCTAAAAGCGGAAACGGCCGTGCTTCGAGTTCACGAGCGGAAACACGTAGGCAAAGAGGAAGCAACGCCGTTCCATAAAATTGTTCTTTTTCAAACAGTCACATCTCACGACGGATTACGTGTGCTTTCGTGATGTTTATCTCGCGAGGAAATATTGATAATGTTATTGAATACTGATAACGTTAATGCTGCGAAATAATAAGAATTCTCCTTGTACGATATTCCGTCATGTTCATATTATAACGTGTAACAGTAAAAGATGGGTCTCCATTAACTCTAGAACTCCCAAGGGGGGGGGGGGTCCTCGATCTCACAAATTGATAAACCTTAAATTTGAATCATTTTCCTTTCATAAAAAATTCTCTTAAAATTATTATAACGTGTAACAGTAAAAGATGGGTCTCCATTAACTCTAGAACTCCTAAGGGGGGGGGGGGGGGGGTCCTCGAACCCACAAATTGATAAACCTTAAATTTGAATCATTTTCCTTTCATAAAAAATTCTCTTAAAATTATTATAACGTGTAACAGTAAAAGATGGGTCTCCATTAACTCTAGAACTCCTGGGGGGGGGGGTCCTCGAACCCACAAATTGAAAAATCTTAAATTTGAATCATTTCCCTTTCATAAAAAATTCTCTTAAAGTTATTATAACGTGTAACAGTAAAAGATGGGTCTCCATTAACTCTAGAACTCCCAAGGGGGGGGGTCCTCGAACCCACAAATTGAAAAATCTTAAATTTGAATCATTTCCCTTTCATAAAAAATTCTCTTAAATTATTATAACGTGTAACAGTAAAAGATGAGTCTCCATTAACTCTAGAACTCCTGGGGGGGGGGGGGGGTTCCTCGAACCCACAAATTGAAAAACCTTAAATTTGAATCATTTCCCTTTCATAAAAAATTCTCTTAAAATTATTATAACGTGTAACAGTAAAAGATGGGTCTACATTAACCCTAGAACTCCTAAGGGGGGGTTCCTCGAACCCACAAATTGAAAAACCTTAAATTTGAATCATTTCCCTTTCATAAAAAATTCTCTTAAAATTATTATAACGTGTAACAGTAAAAGATGGGTCTCGATTAACTCTAGAACTCCTGGGGGGGGGGGTCCCTCGAACCCACAAATTGATAACCTTAAATTTGAATCATTTCCCTTTCATAAAAAATTCTCTTAAAATTATTATAACGTGTACAGTAAAAGATGGGTCTCCATTAACTCTAGAACTCCTAGGGGGGTCCTCGAATCCACAAATTGATAAATCTTAAATTTGAATCATTTTCCTTTCATAATCCTGTGCAACATGGTCTATTTATTGTCTGAAATCCTGTGCCACAAAGAGTTAATGTGAACGAAAATTCGATTAGTGCGAAGAGAAAACACGATGATGGTAAAGAATTGTAGTTTAACACTATTTCTACCACGATTTTCTGTATACCTATTTTGACCAAAAGGTGTCTTTTGACACCTTTGCGTTTGAATGCAAATAACGGCAAAAACTGTCGGGATTTCAAATTATCAGTTAAATATAGATAATTTGAGCAATATAACGGGAAGAATAGTTAAAAAATATTACCATCTTCATTTTTTTATTTTTATTAGAAAGATAATCAAACATTGTAATATCAGTAACTTAACGAACTTTCAGTTTCATATATAAAAATTCAATCTTTGTAACGAAAAAAGAAAACAATAATCATAAAAACAGCATTGTAATAAAATTTTTTCGTTATTCAATATCACAGTTTTTACAAATCAATGGTTAAAGATACAAGGCAATAGTGTTAAAGAGGAGTGAAATATTTTTAAAAACAATAAACTGTTCTTGCTTGTCGTAATTGAATAAACTTGTATGAATGTTTAATTGCATAAATAATATGCATGTTTAAGAACTTTTATTTTATTATATTTCCATTAATTTGGAACGAAATGTACTGTGTTTCGAGTATTCGAATAACGCGATCTGTTCCTGGGACGCATCGTTCACACTTATCGAGACCTATCCGTATACCAATGGCGATCTCGTTTGATCCCGTCGCAATAATTCACGTGATTAATGGTAAAGGTAACGGAGAAATTTGTAAATACGTTTCTTACCCAATCTAATATTCATTACTTGCTTATTTATGGAAGAGACCGTTACGTACAGTCCTGTAGAAAAGTCTGATGAATACTGTTACGTAGAAATGAAGTTTTAAATGTTTCTTTTATAATGTTGGTTATTTTCATTGTTCGATTCGTGGATTTAAGAAGCAATACCAAATAAATATTATGTAAATGATGTGAAAGAGAAAAAAAGTAAGATAGGCAAATAAAATTTCATTGATCATTTTATTTGTAATGAATTTTAGTAAAAGGTATGATCGAAGAACAATTTTAACCCTTTATAAGGCAGAAGGATTCGGAGTAATCAAATAACTTGCGCTTATATTTTTGGCATGTTTTTATTTATATAACAAAAATAAACTTAAAAGAAAAACACTAATCATTTCGGAAGTTTTGGAAAAATAGGTGGTAAAAATATTCCCACTGCCCGTCAACAGAGTCACATGCAAGCTGAATTTGAGTTTGCTGAAGTTTTTGTTGGTGGTAAATATATCGCCTCTGCCTTAAAAAGGGTTAAAGAATTAATGTAAATTGAAGGAAGATCGTTAATGCATTTCCTGGTGTCATTGCAGCGATAAAATTGCGTATGTTGCCATTTGTTATCGTCCATTTATTCAGGCCGCGCATAATTTATGTTCCCTCGTTAATTCCGCAGCGTTGCAATCTCAATATAACCATTGACGAAAAAGTAATTTATACATTTTTGCTTGGTAGCCTTGATCTTTAGACTACAACACTATGCCGGATAAAATGGCTATGCTATTGTTAAGTAATCTCTAATGTGCAACACGTTTCTTAAGCCTTTCGTCAAAATTTGTAAAAATAAGAAGCTGTTAAATATCGTAAATTCGTAGAAGCGTGTGAAAATAAAGGTTTCACTTTGTTCAGTCATTGCGGTTCAATATTTTAACGATTTTATTATAATTCTGCAACCTACAATTTTAACATTAATTATTGCTTTTTGTCGTACAGATTATTGTTCATGTTTTCAATATTTTCCAATATTTTCAGTAAATTAATTATATTTTATAGAAAACGTTAACATTCACTGAATTAAGTTATCCTCTGAATTTTCTGTCTAGGCTTCATGGTTTTATTATAACGCACCATGAACCGTAGGCGTTGTGTGTTGATACGTCCAACAGATATCTATACATAATCATTCAAATATTTTACGGTTTCTATCCTGGAACGCGAACAATCTTAGTTTTTATCATAAATGTCTGAATGCTGCATTAACCTCTAAACCCATTTTTTTTTTCAAAATTAAGTTACTTTATTAGATAAATTTAAAAAATGCAATAAAGTAATAAGTAATAAATACAAAAAATAATCCAAACAATTCAATATTCTTAATTTTTACAATAAACGTGAGTCTGAAAGCAATATTACCCTAAAATTAATTTCTTTTTCAAAATTGTGTTACCTTAAAAAAGGAAGACAATAAAATGATGTATACATTGCAGTTTCAAGAAGGAAAGAAAATAATTTAGAAATCAGATGCAAAGAGCATACATATATTTTATTTTAAGTTAAGTTACTTTATTAGATAAATTACAAAATGTAATAAAGTGGGTTATACATCTCAATTAAGAAAAAAAAAACCAAGAAAATAATCTAAACATTTAAATATTCTTAATTTTTGCAATAAACGTGAGTCTGAAAGCAATGTTACCCTAAACTTCATTTTTTATTTTTTTCAAAATTGAATTACCTTAAGAAATGGAAAACAATAAAATGGTGTATACATTTCAGTTTCAAGAAGGAAAGAAAATAATTTAGAAATCAGATGCAAAGAGCTTACACATATTTTATTTTAAGTTAAGTTACTTTATTAGATAAATTACAAAATGCAATAAAGTAATAAGTAATAAATAAATAAAAAACAAAAAAATAATTCAAACAATTCAATATTCTTAATTTCTGCAATAAACGTGAGTCTGAAAGCAATGTTACCCTAAAATTAATTTCTTTTTCAAAATTGTGTTACTTTAAGAAATGGAAAACAATTAAATGGTGTATACATTCTAGTTTCAAGAAAATAATTTAGAAATTAGATGCAAAGACCTTACATATATTTTATTATATGATATAGGACATAGTAATATTTTTATTAACAAATTTCCGTCACGATATCGTAACGTATAAGGAAAATTCAGCGAGAAAAAGCTGTAAATCTTGGAAACGTTCGCGTTAGGACAGTAACGAACAGCGTCTGCGTTCCCCGGGGTTAATTTATTGGATTTCACAATTTTCTCCACTTTATTTAGTAAAACCTGGAATGAGAAAGAAATCCCGTTTCGTTTTACTCGGAGGTAGCATGTTCATTCAGCATTCTCAGCGGCCGTACACGTGTTTTTTACGCTGGTCTCGCATCCTTGATCGCTGTCACGCATCAGTACAGTCCATAGAAACAAATTGAAAAGAACGAAGGTTGCTCGCAAGGAGTTCACTGTACCGTGGCCTCTAACGATTCAAAGAAAACATACCGAATAAATAATTATTCGAACAATATTAATTTCACTTTGGAAAGCAGCTAAGACAAATAAATTACATTGCTTCCAAACTTCTACAAAGTTTTTAGGCGCTTTCTAATAAAAAAAACGACTAAGATACTCTTTATTTTTCACAATTGTTCCACGATCCGCGAGGAATCACATAATTTCAAAAAATATAACGACTAGGACACTTTTTATTTTACACAATTATTCCAAGATCTACAAGGAATCACATAATTCCAAAAAATATAACGACTAGGACACTTTTTATTTTACACAACTATTCCAAGATCTACAAGGAATCACATAATTTCAAAAAATATAACGACTAATTGTAAGGCGCTCTTTATTTTACACAATTATTCCAAGATCTACAAAGAATCACATAATTCCAAAAAATATAGCGGCTAAGACACTTTTTATTTTACACAATTATTCCACGATCCGTGAGAAGTCATATAACTCCAAAAAATATAACAACTAATTGTAAGGCGTTCTTTATTTTACACAATTGTTCCAAGATCTACAAGGAATTACATAATTCCAAAAATTATAACGACTAAGACACTTTTTATTTTACACAATTATTCCACGATTCGTGAGAAATCGCATAGTTCCAAAAAATATAATGATTAAGGCGCTCTTATTTTACACAATTATTCCAAGATCTACAAGGAATCACATAATTCCAAAAATATAACGACTAAGGCGCTCTTTATTTTACATAATTATTCCAAGATCTACAAGGAATCACATAATTCCACTCCAAAAATATAACTCCTAAGGCGCTCTTTATTTTACACAATGATTCCAAGATCTACAAGGAATCACATAATTTTTAAAAATATAACGACTAAGGCACTTTTTATTTTACACAATTGTTCCACGATCCGCGAGGAATCATATAATTTCTGTCCTCCAACCAGTTTTGCTTTCGAGTCATTTTTCAGGCCGCCTGTATAATACTTTCCTCTGTTATTTGATTCGAAAGAGTCAGCTCAAAGAAAAGAGCATATAGAAATGCTTCGTTTGGTTTCGTTGGCCGGTTCAACCTTCAAGTTCGCTGCCTTATCCAGGATGTAGATGTCGCTGATCGGCTTCTTCCTCAGAAGTCGAACGCACATGTTTTGCGTTCGCAACACGCTTCGCCATTCCGGACACCGGCCGGTTTTTCCCTTTAGAAAGCAGCAAAATTGATGGTTCCCCTTAATCCAGGCCTGTCGTATGTCTTTCGTGTAATAACAATTTACTTAAACGGCGAAGCACCCCATTATAGCAGAGGTTAGAACGCTTGTTGCTGTTCAGATAAAGTGATATTCACGTATATGCAACTGTTTTAGCGAAAGCATTGCATTTCGCACTAGATTCGCGGACATTTCTTGTTCGTCTACAGTTGTGGACAAAAGATTAACACGAGAGAACAATGTATAGAATAGTTTTATGTTTTAACTTTCAAAAACATGTTTCTATAAAAATTAATAAAAACTTTGTTGTCAACTCTATGAAAATCTCTCCTGAACATGTTCATTTCGGTTAACAGAACTCTCCGATCATGATTAATATAATTTGTATTTTACTCAAAATTTATAAAGCCTGATTTTGTTGGTCTAAATAGGTCATGTTGCATAAAACCATAATGTACAGCAGCAAACAAAAGTTTAAGACGAGAGAACAATGTACAGGATAGTTTTATGGTTTAACTTTCAAAAACATGTTTCTATAAAAATTAATAAAAAATTTGTTGTCAACTCTATGAAAATCTCTCCTGAACATGTTCATTTCGGTTAACAGAACTCTCCGATCGTGATTAATATAATTTGCATTTCATTCAAAATCTATAAAGCCTAACTCTGTTTGTTTAAATAGGTTATGTTGCATAAAACCATAATGTACAGTAGCGAACAAAAGTTTAAGACAAGAGGACCATGTATTGGATAGTTTTATGGTTTAACTTTCAAAAACATGTTTCTACAAAAATTAATAAAAACTTTGTTGTCAACTCTATGAAAGTCTCTCCTGAACATGTTCATTTCTTCAAAAAAATTTGTTTCTCATGCTATTCCTTATAAATTAGTTACTTTAACTTCTTTAACTCTGCGGTCTTAAACTTTTGTCTGCTGTATACTTCAATAAATAGATAACCTATGGAAACCAAATCAAGCAATTTTATTTGTTCGTGAGATGAATCATTTGGTGTGCAAGAAAGAGAAGTTTCACTTAATTGTTATTTATGATAGAAAACTGTTTATGAACCAAAGGGTTATTATCCGTTAAATAAATTTATTTTTATTTTATTTTTTTACCTTGAGGTTCAAGTTATCGAGGTTCGACTCCGTATTATCAATTTACGAAATGTAAATATTCTGCAATACCGTTATGCTCTTGTAGGCATCTCGACAGCTGAAATCTTTAATTTAATTAGCAGCAAAAAAAGATACATGTGGAATCCTCAGGTATTAAAGCAAACGATTAATTTTTCTTTAATAAATCAAGTTTAACGTCAAAATAATGATTATTGTCTAAAAGTCATTTCATTGATTTTACTGCGCTATTAAATAAATTATTTGCTTAATAAGTTATTAAGTAAATAATTAAGTTAATAAGTTATTAAGTAAATAATTAAGTTAATAAGTTATTAAGTAAATAATTAAGTTAATAAGTTATTAAGTAAATAATTAAGTTAATAAGTTATTAAGTAAATAATTAAGTTAATAAGTTATTAAGTAAATAATTAGGTCAATGAGTTATTAAGTAAATAATTAAGTTAATAAGTTATTAAGTAAATAATTAAGTTAATAAGTTATTAAGTAAATTTTCTTATTCGAACACTTTTGCCTTTCTCATTCATGCTCTATCGTTTAAATGTTCGCAGAACAGAATAAGATTTTTTCACCATAAAACAGTGTTACACGTTTCGTGCAAATCGAAACGTTCCTTAAATATTTCATTTGAATTGTTGTTTCTGCATGACGGGTACAATTTTGCGTTATTACATCGTTTCCACCAAAACTCATTTATCTTCTCGTTCTTTTTTCATCCACGGAGACAGCGTCGCTGTTAATCGCGAGGCAAGGAATACTTTTTTTTTTTTTTCGTAAGATGTTGTTCGCCACTGACACGATAGTTAGCCGCAAGCGCCTTTGCAAGGCCGCCAAGATAACTGTGACTGCTTGCAAAGATAACTGTTGTTTTGTACGTGAAAGTGGTCGTTGCAGCTCTTCGATTTTTTTTTGTAGAAACCGACAACCACAGAATGATGCTACGAGAACAGTTGTAAAATTGATCCAGTTACAAAGAGGAAATAATTCGACGTTATCGGTTCGATCGTACGACACTTGTTAGCTAGTAATGAAACCAGTTGTTCGATTCTAATTTTCATAATGAACGTTTCGATTAGAGAACCGTTGATTTTCATAATCGACACCTGATGTTACTGCATGAATTTCATTACGGTTGAATGAAGTAAATGTGTAAGTACACTCCCGTCCATAAGTATCCGGACACTTAGGTATTTGCGGAATTCGCATAAATATTTCTTAAATTTAGTTTCTTTCGTGGATTTATTATTTTGTCCTTTAATCTTGATGTTGTTGTGGAACAACACATGCAACTGGACTGTTTCCCAATGGGAAAAAGTTCTTTGGACAGACGAATCCAAATTTGAAGCATTTGGTAACAAATGGCGCACTTTCGTTCGTCGAAGAGTCAACGAAAAATTTCTTCCAGACTGTGTTGTGCCTACGATCAAGCATGATGGTGGTGTAGTTATGATTTGGGGTTGTTTTGGGGCTAATAATGTGGGCGATATAGTGAAAGTGGAAGGAATAATGCGAAAAGAACAATATTTGAATATTCTAAAAGACAATGCGATTCCCTCAGGAAAAAGACTTGTTGGAAATAATTTTGTGTTTATGCCGGATAATGATCCAAAACACTGTGCAAAAATATGTAAAAACTATTTAAAGGAACTAGAAGAAAGGAAGGAAGTGAAAATTATGCAGTGGCCCACACAGTCGCCGGACCTTAATCCAATTGAGAAGTTGTGGGACAAATTGGATAGACGAGTGAGAGACAAGTGCCCAAAAAGTGAATAACAATTGTGGACAATGTTGAAAACAATTTGGGGTGAAATTACAGCAGAAACACTGCAAAAACTTATCGCAAGACTACCTCAATTAGTGGAAGTGGTTATTTCCAGACTGTGTTGTGCCTACAATCAAGCATGGTGGTGGTGTAGTTATGATTTGGAGATAAATTACATTCTACACTAAACCTGATAGTGTCTTTTCGAGTGCACATAGTATTAATATTTGTAACTTCTACATTCTTCTTTAGTTTCACGATCAATTAACCCTTTGCGCTCGAAAGGTGATTGTTAGCCATCTAACAATATTAATTTCAAAGATTTTCAGGTCCGAAATATTTATCAATAGTCACTTATATTAAACTCCATTTAGTTTAGATAAGTCGTATACTAAAATTTACATATGGGACTACTTAACCTCTGAGCTTGATTAATAAACAAACTAACTAAAGCCTGAAAATTTGCGAAACTATCATTTGGCGACTAACAGGCGCTTCTCGACCGCAAAGGGTTAATTTTAACTTTAAAAATTTTCAAATTCGAGATATTTATCAAGATTTACTTATATTAAACTTCATTTAGTTTAGTTAAGTCGAACACTAAAATTTACACATATGATTATTTAACCTCCGGGTCTGATTAATAAACAAACTAAAGTCTGAAAATTTAAGAAACCTTCATTTGGTGACTAACAGTCACCTGTTGGGCGCAAAGGGTTAAAATTACCTTTTCATCGAAGCGTGGAATACGCACAAATATCGTGAACGTGGAAAAATTCGAAATGATCCATGTGACTTTCTTCAGTAGTATTTGGGAAACAAAAGGAGAGAAATTACATCATGCACTAAATCTAAGAGTGACTTTTTGAGTGCACATAGTATCAATATTTGTAACTTCTACATTCTTCCTTACTTTCACGATCGATTAAAATTACCTTTCCATCGAAGCGTGGAATACGCACAAATATCGTGAAGGTGAAACAATTTGAAATGATCCATGTGACTCTCTTCAGGGGTATTGGGAAACAAAAGGAGATAAATTATATTGTACACTAACCTTGATACTTACTTTTTGAGTGTACATAGTATTAATATTTGTAACTTCTACATTCTTCCTTAATTTCACGATCAATTAACCCTTTGCACTCGAAAGGTGACTGTTAGCCATCTAACAATATTAATTTCAAAGATTTTCAAATGCAAAATATTTATGAAGATTCACTTATATTAAACGTTATTTAATTTAGTTTAGTGATATACTAAGATTTACATATGTGACTATTTAACCTCTGAGTCTAATTAATAAACAAACTAACTAAAGTCTGTAAATTTGCGAAACTATCATTTGGCGACTAACAGTCACCTGTTGGGCGCAAAGGGTTAAAATTACCTTTTCATCGGAGCGTGGAATACGCACAAATATCGTGACGGTGGAAAAATTCGAAATGATCCATGTGACTTTCTTCAGGAGTGTTTGGGAAACAAAAGGAGAGAAATTACATCATGCACTAAATCCGAGAGTGACCGGGATGCGAAGGAATCCCTACGATGGACATTTTTAGACTCGACTCGGATCGCGCCACGGGCCCGTGATACCGTAGCTGTAATCACCAATATAAGTTGATACATTATCGCACACCGAGTTTCCTGGGGCGAAGCGGAATGACGCGATAAAGAGAGTGCCGTGTTCGAGGCACGCTATTGCAAGCCATTATCTTATTGTTATCTATCGGGTAGGTGTTGACTTTACCGATTAGTTTGTGTTTCTGCCTCGGTTTTTTTTCTTCTTTTAATCTCCCGCAACAAATTTTGGCGCAAACGCAACAGACACTGTTGACTTAACCGGTTAGTTTGTGTTTTGTGCCTCGTTTTTTTTTCTTCCTTTAATCTCCCGCAACAAATTTTGGCGCAAACCCAACAGACAACGTAGCAGTAATTCATCGCGATACTACGATTATCGTTATCGTTATAGTATAGCAATAATTTTTATTGATAATCATTATTCATCACTTTACAATTTAGCAAATTAGTCAATTAAAATTCCTGTTATTGGTAGCGTGGTTTATTTTTAGAAAAAAGTTACCATTGTTAATGCTATTATTGTAGGTTGTTGGAAATTGAATACAGAAATACTACGAAGCAAAAATTAACCATAAACCAGCTTTCTCTTAACTCGTACTTTCTCAAGGGCTTCTTCCAAGAAGCTGCCAGATGCTGGACGACGATGGAAAATTCTTCAATTTTTAGGCCGTTTGTTCTCCAATTTCAGGGTTTCGATGTAATCTCACGGAATTCTTCGCGTAAAACGTGAAGTAATATCGCTTTTTTCTTTGGATTTCGTTGGAAATTGAATACAGAAATATTGCGAAGCAAAAATTAACCATAAACCAGCTTTCTCTTAACTTGACCAGCTTTTTCTTCTTCCAAGAAGCTAAGCCACATCTGGCATTTTAGAAAGTTCGATAAACATCGAGAAACAGAACTGCAGGGGCTGAAGGACTCGGACGGGGTTGTAAGAATTTCGACCACTGCGTTCTGCTAGTCTTGTGACAAAACTCGCTAGGTGCGGTCAACAATTGCCCTTCCTCGTGCTATATAAAAGTATCAATAAATTATCTAAGTGTTATTTCACAAATAAGAGTTTATTTCATTTAGCAATATAAAAACCCATTCCCAGTATAGGTTTTGCAGAAGATTGTATTTGGGTAACAATAGGCGTGCAAAAGTAGGGTAATAAATGATTGTAATGTAATTATAGCACAGAATGATTTCACGATGAACGGTTTAACCCTTTGCGGACGAGTGTCGGATATATCCGCCCAACTCTCGCGCTGGGGCTGGCGTTTGTCTGTCGAAAACGACACGTATAAGATACGCATGGGTATACTAGTTTAACCCTTTCGTTACGAGCGGTGAGTATAGTCACCCAACGACTGATGCTCTCGCTACGTACGAGCGGTGACTATAGTCACCCCGTGAAATTTTGTGAACAGAATATTATTGCATTATGCAATAATTTTTTAACCCTTTCCTTTCTACGACTGACTATAATTACACTCTGCGTAAGATTTCACGGTATTGAACGTACGACAGATAATTACAACTGTTCCATAAGTACACACTTTTCCCGTGGCAGCTTGTTCAGCGGGAATTGCTTGCCGAAAAATCCTCCCGTAGCGAAAGGGTTAAGAAGTCAAATTGGCCTAAATTTGTTTGTTTATGATTTTGTTAGATTTTATGAAAAACTTATTCAAATACAGCTTTAGTTTTTATAACACAAACGCGCGACGTGACTATTTTCTTTACTGCTCCGTCCGGAAAGGGTTAATCGAAATAATTAGCACACAGTACGATCGACTCTCCTTGTCACGAATTCTTATTTTAACACTAGATTGCCAGAGTGAGTCAATTTAACTCACTTATGATTTTGTCAAGTTCAAGTATCAGGTGAAAGGAATAGAAGTAAGCATGTTTCTGCTAAATGTAATAAAAAGATTTGAGGAAAATGTATTTTACAAACAGCATATACGTGTAACAATTATTTTGAACAGACTTTATTTAAAATAAAGTTTTTTGTTTTTTTAAGAAACTTCAATTTTCATGTTTGAGTCAAATTGACTCCATTCAGGCAAAATAGGTATATACCCAACATTCGGCAATCTAGTGTTAAAAGTGTGGAAAAATTTTGTGTCATCCGATAAGAATAGTTTCGTTATTTTGCATCAAAGGACGTATTAATTTTTCAACGATGGTTTAGAATTGTCTAATTTAACTAATTTAACTTAAAATGATTTATATTTCTTGTGACCTACGTTTGATTCCTCAAACAGCGACATTTGTTCGCTGAACTGTATTTAATAATTGTTCAATCAAATTTGGTTAACGTTTCCCTATTTACTGTTAGTTACAAAAAGGAAAACAAAAATTAAAGAATCTTTTACACCAATTAAAACCACAAGTATTCCAACAAAACCTGAGTTAGATCTAGAAATTAATTTCCACGTAATACAATAGTATTCAGCAATATTCCTCAAACTTACATTCAATTCATTATCACTTCAAAACTATCAACAGAGATAGTCTAAAACCTTTCGCACGCCACTCTAAATTCAAATCACTTGGCTATGATTAAGAACGAGTCTAAAAATTTGAAAGGATACTCGAATTCGATCAAACGACAAGCTCGTATCGTTGAAGTGTGTTCCAATCACTTTGGTTCGTGTCGCCTGATCGATCTGAGGAACGTCTAACGATTGATAAGGTCGGTCGGATGAAAAAATCGCGTTCGAGGAATCGTTCGAACGGAAAACGGTTTAACGGCGAGGAAAATCGAAAAATGGAGCAACAGTTAGCTGGCTCGGAAAACCACCGCCGATAAAAGTATTATCGGCACGAGTACACTCGAGCCACGTAATGTAACGTCTGCTTTATCGTTGCTCGTGTACCTGCACACCAATCATTGCTCGCGTTTCTATTGGAGATTATGGATTGAAAGGAATAAAATAATGATAACTGTTCACTTAACACATTAACGGCGGGCGATCTCGACGAAAGTATGCTAGGTAGCGCGACGGCCGCCCGCCTCGTTATGCGGCCTAGAGCGGGCGATATTTTGTGTGATCATTAAAAAATTTAGACTTAAAAAAGTTTATTTAAACTCTTAAAACTACAAGATATATTAAAAAGGAACTAAACACTAATTACAAAAAATGAAGAATCTAGTATTTTTTAAGAGTGTGATAATTTTGATAACACTCGCCACGGTGAAGAGGTGCATTGCAAAACTCGCATTTGAAGCAAGTCAACTTTCTTTTTTTATGTGCCGCACAAACTACGCAGTTTCGTTGGGCATATAGCTTTTTGCCTTTATTTTCTATCCGAATTAAGTTGTGCTTTTTGATGTCTAGCGAAAGACGTCCAGGCGGATCAATTTTATACCGTGGAACCCGTGGTGCCGAGTTCGATATACCACGTTGTGGCTCTTCAATGTCCATCGATTCCAAATCTTCGGTTTGTTTGTCAGTTATAAGACAGCGTGATAATTCTAACAAAAATTTTTTATATGGCAAGCTACTATTATTATGCATGTTATATACTAAATAGGAATTGAAAAATGCACAATTTAACAAATACATTACAGCCCGCTTGGACCACTTTTTCGCTAAATCGTATTACTACGACTCCCGCCTTTAAGCCGCAGTCGAGATAAATCGTAGTACGACGACTCCCGCCTTTAAGCCGCAGTCGAGATAAATCGTATTACTACGACTCCCGCCTTTAATGTGTTAATATTTTAACTAGACTTTATTTCTAAGGGAAGGTATATCGCTTTCTAAACCTGATCTCTACACAGCGAGAGGCAAGACTCGAATGAATAGAAAAAGGCTAAAGGACACAGTTCGTTAGGGTCCTCTAATTCTTACGCACAGCGTGGTAAGGAAAACCACTTGACCCGTTCCCGGAACCTCCTCAGCCGATAGCTCGACCTTACATAAATATTTCTTCGAGGCGATTGATTTTTGTTTATTCGTTAAGATACGAATTTCCAACAGTTTCGTTATTTTTTTATTTTTTATTCTTAGATAGACGTCATTTGCGGCAATTGATTAATCGTTAGAGTATTCGATTCTGGATACAGTTTAACCCTTTTAGTGCCAGGCGAAAAAGAGGTGCCTATGCGAGAATAACCGGCCGAATTTCACGGTTTTACTAGGGTTTGGAAAAATACTCATAAAAACCAAACAAGAAACAATGTTTACATGATTCAAAAATCAGTATATTAAGGATGAAATAGAGAACAAATCAATGACACTAATTTTTCTATATTCATTGAAAATTATATAAATAACAAAGGTATGAAAGATCATAAAGAAAGTAAAAGTTGAGTTCTCTCTTACAAAACGTATTTGCACATACAAAAAGTCATCTTTTCAACATAATTTTATATAAACCATTTATTACAAAGTATATACTTTGCGTTTCCAATGTATTTTGTAACAAGATAAATAATATTACATAATAAAAATAAAAAATAATTCGAAGGTATACGGTACTTATGTTAGATTTCGTTAGCTCCAAGCGATAGGAAGAAGTCGTTGTCCACAAAGAGTTAAAACGAAAAACTATTTTTTTTTTTTTATTCTCTTGTAATGAAATTAGACCATTTAAAACGTATTATAAATTTATTTTGAGATAGAGTTCTCCTGCAATGCGAATAGTAAAGCGCTACAAGGCTCGGGCCGATATATCGGCCTCCTGCACTAAAAGGGTTAAAATACACGCTAAGAATCATTTTTGCAACGCATTCATTATTTATTGCAACATATACTTGATAATCGAATTCCAGTTAACAGCGCCACGGTGCAAGTTAAAAATATACAATTCAAGAATTAATTTTACAGCGCAGTCGTTACTTATTACAACATAGTCGATAATGGCGTTCGATGTAGCACAATATATACATATTTATCACAGTAATCAACGAGGACCGCGATGCACTCGTGGCACTGAACGTGACACACGATATTGGTGATTAATAACAATGCAGTGTAACGAGGATTCGAGGCAAGCTGTCGGTGGAAAATGCATAATTAATCGAGAATTCTCCCGTTGATGAGCAACAATGTGTTACAACACCCACGTACCTGATAAACCTGTTTCATTTCTCCAGTAAAAAGTTTCTACACATAATTCTATGTTTCTCAACCCTTTTTGAATCATGCCCCACCTCGATGTCTCAAAAACTTGGATACCTCTTTGTAGTATGCACTATGGCTCCGAAAAGTATTCTCACCTTATATTGCAAAGAAATTCACCCTAATTTTGAAATTCTAATTTCATTGAAAGGATGTCTGCATAATACAAGGATAATTTTGTTGTGGACGCGAAACTATTTTGAGGGGTCGAAAATTACCCTCAAAATTTCTCTTAAATTTTTTTATGACAGATTGATAGAGCATTAAAAATTTGAAATTCTAATTTCATTGAAAGACTGTCTGCGTAATACAAGGATAATTTTGTTGTGGTCGCGAAACTATTTTGAGGGGTCGGAAACTACCTTCAAAGTTTCTGTGACCCTTCATATTTTGAATACAAGTTTCTCTAGAATTTTTTTATGACAGTTTGATAAAGCATTAAAAATTTGAAATTCTAATTTCATTAAAAGACTGTCTGCATAATACAAAGATAATTTTGTTGTGGTCGCGAAACTATTTTGAGGGGTCGGAAACTACCTTCAAAGTTTCTCTGAAATTTTTTTATGACAGATTGATAGAGCATTAAAAATTCAACATTTTTTTCTCTGAGACATTTTTCTCTGTCACGCACTATAACAAAGTTACAAAGGTGTTTTAACGTTGATTGTATTTATTACCGATAAATAAATTTTTATTAATTTAATATTGATTATTAAATTTATTACCGGTAGATAAATTCTATTAATTTAATATTGATCATTAAATTTATCAAATGGCAAATAAATGTGATTAACTTAATATTAAGTTAATACATTTTTATTAATTTATTTTTGATTATTAAATCTATTACTGGTAAATAAATTTTATTAATTTAATATTGATTATTAAATTTATCAAATGGTAAATAAATTTGATTAACTTAATATTAAATTAATAGATTTATTAGATGAGAAATAAATTTATTACCGATAAATAAATTTTTATTAATTTAATATTAAAGCCTTCTAAAGTGGTACACTCGTAAAAAATATTAAAGTAAGATTTTACCAAAAGTTTTCATTGCAATAAGAATTTTTAGATTAAATGTGCGGCCACGGAAAAAGTCATAAGCTGGAGAAAAACAAAAACTGACAAACGCATATATGCGTCCATAGTTCCTACGAGCAACTTCCGTCAGACGCATATATGCGTCTACAGCACTCGAAAGGTGCTTTGCACTCGGCTATCCCCTCTCATGGGACATCGTAATCCTAGCATATGAAAGTTTCGCAAATTTTCAGACTTTATTTCAGACCCGGACGTTAAACAGTCATACATATGTAAATTTTAATATACGACTTAACTAAACTAAATGAAGTTTAATATACGTGAATCATAGTAAATATTTCGAATTTGAAAATTTTTGAAGTTAGTATCATTAAACGACTAACGGTCACTTCTCGAGTGCAAAGGGTTAAATAATAAAAGTTGCCCATCCGTTAAGAAACACTGTGCCTAACGTACAATAATGCAAGTTCTCAGCTTCGAGTCGATAAGTCGCAAACTGTTGCTCTCCAAACAGTTTCTTAATTTCGTTTCCGCGTTATCTACAAGCGACACGAACGTACTACCAGATAATTTTTACAACAACGTGCACGTACTGCCACATAAAACAACGACGAGCCGATGTTACGAGCCGTTTTATTCGAACGCTATCGATTTCGCCTACGACCAATCGAACGCCATTTATTTTTGTGACCGATAACTCTATTATTCCTTGTCCTTGTTTTCGCGCTGCACGATTCAGAATTGAACTAGTACGTGCAAGCACAAATTTTTCGAAGGTATAAGCCTCGATTTCTGCTTGCTTCGCTTCGTAAAAGATTTTTAGTGGAATCATGAAACTATTTGCATGGGTTCGCTTTGTAAACGATTTTTAGTGGAATCATGAAACTATTTGCATAGGTTCGCTTCGTAAAAAATTTTTAGTGGAATCATGAAACTATTTATACAGATTGAAGAGTTAAATGTGTTGGAATAATTTAATAATTATTGTAAAATCTTCTAAACATTGTTCTTGCTTAATAATTGAAAAATTTCTGTGTTTCTCTTTACGAAATTTTACCATTCAATTTATTTTCATAGAAGCCTCGTTAATTCAGGACAACAGCATCTATTAGATTAAAAAGAAATATGTTTAAATAAAATTAAATACTGTTGGGAAATTGTTATAGTGTTTGAAAGGTAAATTTCAATAAAAATTAATTTGTAAATTCCTAAATCATCAATGACTAAGAAGGAGGTTATTTAAAATGTAAAAAATATTTGTCCAAACTTTGATTAAATGTTTCACTATAAAATTGTTTATACAATGTGATACGGTAAATTAATAAATTAATAAGCGCAAATATTAGTATTTTTGAGGACTTAAATATTTTTTTCCCGTTTTCCCAACAATTTTTATCGCTCTGCGTCGATAAGTGTGCATATACGGTATAAGCGTTTCCACATAAAATCACGTACTATTCATAAAAATATGTCAATACGAACGAAACATTTCAGATATTTCTAGGTCGATCTAGTAACGCTCCAGGGCGTTTATTTATTGAAAGCGATATCTCTTTGTAAAGCTGTGCAACTAGCATAGCGAGTACAATAAATTCGTGCGAACGTATTTGTAATAGAAATTTGTTTCGCTATCAGAAATCTTCATAACCAATGGTTGTCTCTCGTGTTATTCCTTATTCATGAAATTCATTCAGAATATGCTCTTGCGGAATACTTTCACCAGCTTTATTTCACCGAACGTTAATATTAATAGTTGGACAATAAAATTGTTGAAAAGAAAGTAAAGGTAACGTTATTATCTCAAAATCACTTCTAACCATCTATTATTTGAGCAATCACTTTTGAAATATTTTATTGAAACTACGATGCACTCACACAATCGGTCCCATAATTAAACCACACGTTCTGTTAAATTGCAATCTTAATTTTCAATTGTTTTCCTTCCATAAAAATTTTCTGCATGCCTTCGGAAATTTTCAATTAACTATGGTTCCCTGCTGTGTCTGTATTAACCCTTTGCGCCCAAGAGGTGACTGTTAGTCACCAAACGATAGTTTCGTAAATTTAACAGAAGTTGGTTAATTTGTTTAATAATCAGGCTCAGAGGTTGAATAATCATATATGTAAATTTTAGTATATCGGTTAACTAAACTAAATAACGTTTAATATAGGCGAATTTTATTAAATACCTCGAATTTGAAAATTTTTGAAGTTAACCCTTTGCGCCCAAGAGGTGACTATTAGTCACCAAATGATAATTTCGTAAATTTTCAGAATTTAGTTAGTTTGTTTATTAATCAAGCTTAGATATTAAATTGTCACATATGTAAATTTTAGTATATCGCTTAACTAAACTAAATAACGTTTAATATAGGCGAATTTTATTAAATACCTCGAATTTGAAAATTTTTGAAGTTAACCCTTTGCGCCCAAGAGGTGACTATTAGTCACCAAATGATAATTTCGTAAATTTTCAGAATTTAGTTAGTTTGTTTATTAATCAAGCTTAGATATTAAATTGTCACATATGTAAATAAATTTATTATTTAGATGATTAATGTGTTCAGTATGACCTAGATAAAGCTATGGAGGAGAACCATGGGTTACCGGAAAATTATTGGCCGAAGGCACTAACAATAAGTGAAATTCAAATCACTTTAACCCTTTGCGCTCGAGAGGTGACTGTTAGTCACCAAATGAAGGTTTCTTAAATTTTCAGACTTCAGTTTGTTTATTAATCAGACTTTAGTTTGTTTATTAATCAGACCCGGAGATTAAATAATCATATGTATAAATTTTAATTTTCGACTTAACTAAACTAAATGAAGTTTAATATAAGTGAATCTTGATAAATATCTCGAATTTGAAAATTTTTAAAGTTAAAGTTAACCCTTTGCGCTCGAGCAGCGCCTGTTAGTTACCAAATGTAAGTTCCACAAATTTTCAGACTTTAGTTTGTTTATTAATCAGACCCGGAGATTAAATAATCATATGTGTAAATTTTAGTTTTCGACTTAACTAAACTAAATGAAGTTTAATATAAGTGAATCTTGATAAATATTTCGCACTTGAAAATGTTTGAAATTAATATTGTTAGATGGCTAACAGTCACCTCTCGAGTGCAAAGGATTAATTAAAAAGTGTAATAAAGGAAAGCATTCGATCAGTTTCACCTGCTCTTAATTTCATTTCGACCATCCTTGAGTCGCTTTCGTTTGGGTCTAAGAGAGATAAATTGCCTCTAAGAAGTTAATCGGTTTAGGGACACACCTTCGTGGAAAGCGTCGCGTTTTCCTACGCCGATGAGCCTCGTGTAATCCCCGCAGCCAAAGGCGTCGACTACCTGTTGAATCAGAGTCTTCTCTTGTCCGTATGCTAGAGACGGTCCCGTGAGAGGAAATCGAGGCGTAAATAATTTCCGAAGCTACGTGAGAACGTGGTCCGAATTCCACGGTACAGTCGATGGAAGTGAAACAGAGCGTGCGCTTCGAAATCCTCTTCGAAACCATCGAATCTGGCTGATAGAATAGGATCGGATGCAATTTAGAGACTGAATACGTTCGAATGAAATCGTTTTTAGTTCGATGATTCAAAGCAGGGGTTCTTAAAACGTGGGTTGCGTTAAATGTTAACTCTGGTCAAATGCAACTCTTTAAAGCTGTGTCAACTTGTATAAAAATTCTCTTTGGAATTGTCAAATCTAGCTGACAGAATAGAATTGAATATAATTTAGAGACAGAATACGTTCGAATGAAATCGTGTTTAGTTCGATGATTCAAAGCAGGGGTTCTTAAAACGTGGGTTGCGTTAAATGTTAATCCTTATTAATGCAATTGTTTAAAATTGTATCACTTTGTATCGGAATTCTTTTCAAAATAGAATTGAATGTAACTTTTAAAGACAGGATACATTCAAATGAAATTATTTCTATTTGGATAATTCAAAACAGGGGTTCATGAAATGTGGGTTGCGTTAAATGTTTATTCTTATCAATGCAATTGTTTAAAATTGTGTCAATTTGTATTAAAATTCTCTTCGAAATTGTCAAATCTAGCTGACAGAATAAAATTGGATAAAATTTAGAGACAGAATACGTTCGAATGAAATGGTTTTTAGTTCGATGATTCAAAGCGGGGGTTCTTAAAACGTGGGTTGCGTTAAATGTTAATCCTTGTCAATGCAGCTGTTTTAAATTGTGACAATCTGTATAAAAATTCTCTTTGGAATTGTCAAATCTAGCTGACAGAATAAAATTGGATAAAATTTAGAGACAGAATACGTTTCAATGAAATCGGGTTTAGTTCGATGATTCAAAGCAGGAGTTCTTAAAAATTGGGTTGCGTTAAATGTTAACTCTGGTCAAATGCAACTCTTTAAAGTCGTGTCACTTTGTATCGAAATTCTTTTCAAAATAGAATTGAATGTAACTTTTAGAGACAGGATACGTTCAAGTGAAATTATTTCTATTTGGATAATTCAAAGCAGGTGTTCTTAAAGTGTAGGTTGCGTTAAATGTTAACCCTTATCGCTCCAAAACTGTTAAAAAAATTGTGTCAATTTATATATCAAAATTCTTTTCAAAATAGAATTGAATGTAACTTTTAGAGACAGGATACGTTCAAGTGAAATTATTCTATTTGGATAATTCAAAGCAGGTGTTCTTAAAGTGTAGGTGCGTTAAATGTTAACCCTTATCACCTCAACGGTTTTAAAACTGTGTCGCTTCGTATCATAATTCTCCTCAAAGCAAAGGTTCTCAAAGTGAGTTATTTAGTGTGGGACGCGTTAAATGTTAGTCATTATCGCTCCAACTGTTAATGGCAACCGTAGACCGATAGTTCCATTTTAAGTAGAGAATATAGTCTAAATGTATTGAATTTCTTGTCAAAGGTGCTGAAAATTTTTTCATGTAACACTTTAACGTGCACCTAAAACACATCAAGTCCACTGTTTGTTTTTTATAATGTGCTTGTAGGTACATTTCTAGGTACAGGATAATAGTAATGGGGAATGGTAATTTTCAAATTATTTTTAAACAATTTTTATTCATTCCAGAGTAATTTCGATAATGATATTAATAGATTAGTTATAATTTCTGTGGAACGTCTAATATCAGTGGTGACTCACAGGTACAGTATAAATAGAGTGATAAGGGTAAGATGTAGCAGCAGTTCGTATGTTTATTTGGAGAGTTTTACTTATCAAATATCGTCAGGTTGACAATGCAAAATTTCACGAAAGTTATTATTTCTGTCTAGTTTATTCCAACTGATATTTGTATCGAATTAATTTCGAATTCATCCTCTTTTCTCATCCTCCAACGAATGGACCCCGAAAATTACCATTTTCAATCAGTCCCTAAATATTTGAGAATCCCCAATTTAGACATTTTAATTTTATTAACATTAACAATGAGAACAAGGCGAAGCAAAGAGAATAATGTAATATTGGTAAAATAATTAGTATTTTAATGGTAATTAATTATGCACGATAAAGCGTACCCTTGATAATCAACTTTCAAGCTTCAAATTGAGATTCTTTCCATCAGCTCGAAAAATTACCATTTTCAGTCCCTAAATATTTGAGAATCCCTAATTTAGATATTTTAATTTTATTAACATTAACAATGAGAACAGGGCGAAGCAAAGAGAAAATTATTGTAATATTGGTAAAATTATTTGTATTTTAAGGGTAATTAATTATTCACGATAAAACATACCCCTGGTAATCAACTTCCAAGTTTCAAATTGAGATTCTTTCCACTAGCTCGAAAAATTACCATTTTCAGTCCCTAAATATTTGAGAATCCCTAATTTAGACATTTTAATTTTATTAACATTAACAATGAGAACAGGGCGAAGCAAAGAGAAAATTATTGTAATATTGGTAAAATAATTCGTATTTTAATGGTAATTAATTATGCACGATATAGCATACCCTTGATAATCAACTTTCAAGCTTCAAATTGAGATTCTTTTCACCAGCTCGAAAAATTACCATTTTCAGTCCCTAAATATTTGAGCATCCCTAATTTAGACATTTTAATTTTATTAACATTAACAATGAGAATAGGGCGAAGCAAAAAGAATAATGTAATATTGGTAAAATAATTCGTATTTTAAAGGTGATTAATTATGCACGATAAAGCATACCCTTGATAATCAACTTTCAAGCTTCAAATTGAGATTCTTTCCACTAACTCGTTAACTTGAAATATATTTCGAACGTGTACAATATGAACTTCTTACAAATATTCCAGCAAGCGCTGCCTCCTTCGTTACCATTTTAGGTGTCCATTACTTAAAGTCAGGTTACTCGAATACAAATGACTTCGAATTAAGTAACTCGACTGGTATGAGCGTAAACTTGATGAAGCTGCTTATACCTACCGTGTCAACTCTAAATCAACTCTTATCCGTTATGGTATGCCTGATTGCAAAGTAGTTACTAAAATGTCAGTGAAACTTCGTTCAGAACGACCGAAAATGTTAATTTCAACAATTTTTGCTGTGAAATTGCTTCGATATACAATATTTTTCATTTTAATCGCTTTCAGTATGCTCAATTCCAATTAATTCTATAGACCTCATAAATAAAGAAAAACAACACAGAAAATCTCAAAACTCAAACAATTTCGAGTTCCTGAAACTCATTATTTTTATATTTTCGAAACTCAAATGATTTTCAGCTACAGAAACTCGTTATTTTTATTATTCGAAGCTTGGAATCCTGAATAATTACCAATTTACATACATTTTGTTTCTTATTGTTCAAATTTACATATAAACTAATTTTAATTCGGAATAACAGAAAAAGCTGCGTTTTACAACCACGCTGTGTATTTCGTTTCCATGGACTGTACCGGCAACCTGCTTGGCTAGGCATTTTTGGGGGGCTACCTGCCGGTTATGGTCTCTAAAAGAGGGGAAAAGGGGAGGAAAGGTTACGTCATTTGAGAACCTATTGGGTATGTTCGGAGGATGTTAGGATGCGTGACTGGATTCCCCGTGACGAGCCACCTGTGAAGTTGTACTCATCGGGAATTAGATGATGATTTTTTACTCGCTTTTGTGGCGGCTACAGTACCGTCCAAAAGTTTGGGACCACCTTTCAGTTTGTTTCTGGATCAGTGTTTCTCAACGTAAAAATTATTATTATTTGGGGGAGCGATTAGAAAATTTCCGTTTGTTAACTTTATTAATAATGCACGCAGCAAACAGTTTGAGCCCTAAGTCTTATGGAGCTCGTTTTGATTAACAAGGTTTCTTTTCAACCACTTTGAATCTGTCATTTCACATGCACTGTCCTAATAGCATACAAAAATTCCACCCTGCTATTTTGAGTAGATTTTTTAAAATTCCAAGGTTCCTTTTCAACCACGTTGAATTCCTCATTTCACATGTACTGTTCTAATAGCATACAAAAATTTTACCTTGCTGTTTTGAGCCAATCTGAAATTCCTTCATAGAAACACGTTAAATGTGATGAAGCTCATTTTAATTAATAAAATTTCTTTTCAACCACTTTGAATCTGACATTTCACATGCATTGTCCTAATAGCATACAAAAATTTTACCTTGCTGTTTTGAACCAATCTAAAATTCTGCCATAGGAACACGTTAAATGTGATGAAGCTTATTTTAATTAATAAAATTTCTTTTCAACCACTTTGAATCTGACATTTCATATGCAGTGTCCTAATAGCATACAAAAATTCTATCCTGCTGTTTTGAGCACTTCTCTTAAAATTCCTGCATAGTAACACGTTAAACGTGCTGGAGCTCATTTTAATCAATAAAATTTCTTTTCAACTATGTTAAATCCCTCATTTCATACACAGTGTCCTAATAGCATACAAAAATTTTACCTTGCTATTTTGAACACATATTTTAAAATTCCTACATAGAAACACGTTAAATGTGATGAAGCGCATTTTAATTAGTAAAATCTCTTTTCAACCTGATTCAATTTGTCATTTCACATACACTGTATTAATAGCATACGAAAATTCTATCCTGCTGTTTTGAGCACTTCTCTTAAAATTCCTGCATAGTAACACGTTAAATGTGATGAAGCTTATTTTAATCAATAAAATGTCTTTTCAACCACTTTGAATCTGACATTTCATATGCAGTATTCTAATAGCATATAAAAATTCTATCCTGCTGTTTTGAGCACTTCTCTTAAAATTCCTGCATAGTAACACGTTAAATGTGCTGAAGCTCATTTTAATTAATAAAATTTCTTTTCAACCACGTTGAATCCATCATTTCACATGCAGTGTTCTAATACCGAATACTAAAAAACTTGTACCCCTATGCTGTTGTCTATTTAGTGGAAGGGATCCAGGTTCTGAAACGAGTCTCATAGAGGTGTACACCGGTAAAGAGAAAACCTGTTGCCGTCCCCGTCGCACACTCGTAACACATAGTAGCATGGGTATACATATAGAGAGAGAGAGAGGAGAGGGTAGTCGAGTTATAAGTGACGGGAGAGACGGTTCGGATGGGACTCGAGGACGTTCACCTTTTTTCGTGACTTCATTCAGGCTGGTACGCGCTGGTAAAAGTGACTTCTGCCAACTAGAATACCCATAGGTCGCTGGTGTGCCTAATCGACGCCGCTATCCCCGCCGTTTCTCTCGAGAAAAGGCAGCGGAAACTTTTTACAGGGATGGATCCCCAGGAATTTGGTCCTCTGGATCTGGGCGGTGATGGAATTCGGTATAGGTACAGTCGGGCACAAAATTGAACGAACAGCTTATTGATTGGGTTGGAGGGAAAGTTTTGTCGTAATGAATAATATTAGATTTTGAGTATTACCACCTTTCTAGAAATTTATTTAACACGATCGCCGCCCAGCGTGATTCGACTGAGTTTCTCGCTGGGTCCAAATCCGATTGCATAGAAAATTGGGGCAAAAAAATATGAAAACAACAAAAATGTTAACTTTTTATTTTTATTTTATGTATTGGATTGGAGGGAAAGTTCTGTCGTATTTTAAATAGGCAGGTAATTTTTCTTGTAAATAAAAAAAAAACATCTGGCTAGTGAGTCATTGGGAATTTTTTTGTTTTTTTACCTGCTGTATAATATAAAAGGAGTCCTTTTTTACCGTTCATCGTTTACTTGTGATATTTAAAGTGAAAAACATGTCGGTAGATAAAGTGCATTTACGACACTGCATTTTGTATGAATTCCAAAAAGGAAGCAACGCATCGGTTGCGTGTAAAAATTTATGTGCGGTATTTGGAAAAGATATTGTAAATGTTCGTACTTGTCGAAGATGGTTTAGCAAATTTCGTTCCGGGGATCTGAGCCTCCAAGAAAATGATCGATCTGGACGACCATCCAAGATCGATAATGATGTTTTGCGATCCATGTTGGAAAATAATCCACATTTAACATAGTCGAGAAATTGCAGAAGAGTTTGGCGTTCATCGTACAACTGTTGGAGATCGCATTAAATCTCTTGGGTTTGGGTTAAAGCAAAGTGTTCGGGTTCCACGTGAATTAACGGAAACGGAAAATACGACAGAACTTTCCCTCCAACCCAATAATTTGGTTTGTCAATTCGCATTTCCTTATTAACCCTAGAATTCATAAACATTCGTCTCTCAGACGAACATATTGTATTGATCATTTTCGTGTTATAGAATACAAGGCGCAATAAAACACATTTTAAATCTGAAAGGTTGTTTATTGATCATTAATTTTCTTGAATGAAAATGAACACAATACTTATCCCGAACAATCGAAGAAGTTCATCTTTTTATCTCTTTCCCTTTAAAAATTACAAACGTTTACGTATTTCGCGCGATGTTTATGAATCTAGGATTAAACCTACTAATTTTTTCGGTAAATATTTTTTTTTTTTATATTTTTGATAACGTCACATTTATTGATCTGAGTAAATTTGAAAATTTGAGATATTAAACTTATTCAACGAAAAGGAAATAATTTTTTTGTTTTACAGTGTATCGAATTCATAATTATCAAAAATTAATTTTTAACCTTACAGATAAGAATGGTATTCGGTCTTAAAACCAAAATTTAGTTTACTTTGGTGTCAGTCATATTAATTAATTTCTGTTCTACCGATACACGTAATATCGAAAGAGAAGGAACAAGTAATTTATTTACTTTTAATATATCTGTTCTCAAAATGAAGGAATTTTAGTAATAATTTTAATCTCACATGGAACTCCAAAATAAATTTGATATGTTTAATGAGAGTAGATTCAAAAATTAATTTCAGTTTTTAATTAATTACTTAATATCAAGATCCTTATCGTATTCCTGCTTATTTATTTAATTCGGTATCGAGTTGTATAAGTTCGTTCAATAACCTAAAAAGAATTTCGATTTTGGTGATAGGATACCATCTCGACTCACAGAGATTGTATTTTAAATATGCTTGATATGCAAATGATCGAAAAGGGGTACCGAATTAATTTGTACGCCTAATACGATAAATAAAAGTAATACATAATGTAATTACTGACACTTTGTAAATGTACATATAGTACCCATTGAATATACATATACAATTTGCATTATTTTTGCATACGGTTTGCATAAACGTTGCGTGTTTAAATACGTTCACAGCTGCATAAATATCCGCAGTCTGTTAATGACCCTGTTAATACATTCGAGATACTTGAAATGAAAATTGCTATAAATAAACCATATTTTGATTGCTTTCGAATAACAATCTCTGCTATGAGTGTGCAAGGGATGAAAATTGAGCAAGTAAAATGAATAAAATACTTTAAAAAATTTTTATTCAAATTATATACAATTATTTATTGTTAAATCACACTTTAATGTATTTAATTTATTTTGTGTTTGAAGAAGCATTCCGCGAAAATAATTTCTAATCCTATTTACAATGGCTGAAGAAATTAATCTGCAGTTTTGATATCGTTCTTATGAATATTCCCCTTTGTATTAAATTTTTCGATCGATATTGTAATTCAGAATTAGCAACTTGTAGTTTCGATGTTCAATTGTTTGTTCTTATGAATATTCTCCTTTGTATTAAATTTTTCGATCGATATTGTAATTCCGAATTAGCAACTTGTAGTTTCGATGTTCAATTGTTTGTTCTTATAAATATTTTCCTTTGTATTAAATTTTTCGATCGATATTTTAATTCAAAATTAGCAACTTATAAGTTTCGGTGTTCAATTGTTTGTTCTTATAAATATTCCCCTTTGTATTAAATTTTTCAATCGATATTTTAATTCAAAATTAGCAACTTGTAGTTTCGATGTTCAATTGTTTGTTCCTATAAATATTCCCCTTTGTATTAAATTCTTCGATCGATATTTTAATTCAGAATTAGCAACTTGTAGTTTCGATGTTCAATTGTTTGTTCTTATAAATATTCCCCTTTGTATTACATTTTTCGATCGATATTTTAATTCAGAATTAGCAACTTGTAGTTTCGATGTTCAATTGTTTGTTCTTATAAATATTCCCCTTTGTACTAAATTTTTCAATCGATACTTTAATTCAGAATTAGCAACTTATAAGTTTCGATGTTCAATTGTTTGTTCTTATAAATATTCTCCTTTGTATTAAAATTTTCAATCGATACTTTAATTCAGAATTAATTATTAGAAACTTATAAGTTTCATGAGTCACCATACGTTGACTGTATTACAATCACAGATTTCACTGCAACAGCTGATTTGTATCGTAACCATAACTGGAAGAATTGTACAAAATAGACAATTGTTCGAAAACGCTCTAACTTATTCACAAATTAACAGATCGATCCTCATACAAGAATTTGTGTGACACTGATCATTCTGTAATTTTTTTGCTCGACAAAGGAAAGAGAACATTATCGAGAGGCAACGATCACGTTCGTAACACCATAATCGAAACGTTTTATAGTCACGAATGCGTAATCTCGAGCCGATGGATTTATGGCTGGCCACTTTATTTCGTTTCTCAAACAAACAGGCACAGTAAAGCGTGACAGAGAACTTGAAAAGTAGGTCGGACCTGGAAACGGGACAAAGTATTGTTATATTTTGATAAATGAATGACAACACAAACTCGAAGATTTGCAGTTATGGAGACACCATTGAGTTTCAGTTTGTCTTTACTTTTAAGTCTGATTTTAATCAGAAAAGTCTCAGACCTACAAATGTGTTGATGAAAATTTCATCGAGAAATAAATTGAATTTAAGGAAGTTTTATCTTTGAGTACGTGTTGACTCATCGATACTCGAACCGGAATTTGATTGTATTAATCGCGATTATTGACTACATTGCACTTATGCAGGAAGAAATGGGTAGCAGTTGTCCAAGCTTCACTGTGCTACTGGGAGCTAAAAAGAAGGTCTGACCTGGAAACGGGACAAAGTATCGTTATATTTTGATAAATGAATGACAACACAGGCTCAAGGACTTGCAGTTATGGAAACAGGATTGTGTTTCAGTTTGTCTTTACTTTTAAGTCTCGTTTTAATCAGAAAAGTCTCAGACCTACAAATGTGTTGATGAAAATTTCATCGAGAAATAAATTGAATTTAAGGAAGTTTTATCTTTGAGTACGTGTTGACTCATCCATACTCGAACTGGAATTCGATTGTATTAATCGCGATTAGAGTACTCAAGCTCCTGAGTATGTCAAGGGGAGTCTTTTCTTAGCAGTGAGGATGACTACATTGCACTTATGAAGGAAGAAATGGGTAGCAGTTGTCCAAGCTACACTGAGCTACTGGGAGCTAAAAAGAAGGTCTGACCTGGAAACGGGACAAAGTATCATTATATTTTGATAAATGAATGACAACACAGGCTCAAGGACTTGCAGTTATGGAGACACCATTGAGTTTCAGTTTGTCTTTACTTTTAAGTCTCATTTTAATCAGAAAAGTCTCAGACCTACAAATGTGTTGATGAAAATTTCATCGAGAAATAAATTGAATTTAAGGAAGTTTTATCTTTGAGTACGTGTTAACTAATCGATACTCGAACCGGAATTCGATTGTATTAATCACGATTATTGACTACGTTGCACTTATGCAGGAAGAAATGAGTAGCAGTTGTCCAAGCTTCACTGTGCTACTGGGAGCTGAAAAGAAGTCACTAGGAACAGAACAGGAGTTGAATGGATACTTCACTGGCGCCATTGTAGTGAGGAAGGTGGCTCTATAGAAGTTATAACCGATCAGAAGTGACTTCTTTTCAGCTCCCAATAGTATACATGGAAATTTGGAGAATACCAACAGATATGGATTCTACACGATAAAATAAGGAAGAAAAGTTCATATAAACGCACTATTTGATTTTATTTTTGAATTACAACGAACTTTGGAATAATTGGAGTGATTCCTTTGAAAGAAAATACTTCCAAATAATATTTAAAATAAAAGATTTTGAAATAAAATAATATTCTTTACCATTAACATTGGTTAACGTTAAAGGGGAAAAGAAACCCCTTTGAATAATGTTTCAAATAGAAACTAAAAATTTCTAAGAATAAAATATCCTCATTTTTTGGAATCCGTAATGTAAAATGCAATATTTTGTTTACATAACAATATGTTGTGAATATAAAGCACGTTTTCATTATTATCAGCCAAAAACTGATCAATACCCCATTACTTATGAATATTCAGTGTGTCCATGGTTGTAGTTTGTTAATGATATCACCAATTTTCTTCTTTCTTTTTTTCCATAAGCTTCATTAACCCTCATGTGTTATTTACCTACATATACATGTACAAATGTTTACACAGTTACAGCGTATTCAGTGTAAATATAGCGTACAGTCGATGATTATACTTCTAATTATAATAGATATCACGAATTGATCGCGTGTTATGAAAAAGTTTCTGTTCTTCAACTTTTTCCACCGTTTCGAATGAAACACGAGCGATCGAACGGCGAATATTTATGAATGGCGGCGTACGTACAGTGCTAGGTGAAAGTTTCGTTGTTTTGACGTTTTATTCGCTCTTAATGAACCATCGATCTTACTTTACAATTACCAGGCTAACGAGGATCGCGTATGTAGTTTACACTGAACAACTTTTTCCGTGCATTTCTTAAAGATGTAAAAAGCAATTTCGAATAATTAGCACAGTCTTTTTCTTCGCGTCTTTAAACATAACCTGTTTACATACAGTGACTCATAATCAAGTTCTATGAATCATTTTCTTTTTTATTTATAAAAACTACTTCTTATTAATTAATTTACTTGTTTTCTTTTACACGTTGATGTTAAACTTTTGTTTGCTACTGTAGGCGCTATTTTCAAAATATCTCTATTTATTGATTACCTATTCAATAGAATACGAATTTTATTTATCCTGCTATTTTTTATTAATTAATCAATTTGTTTCATTTGATCCTTTGCTTTTAAACTTTTGTTTGCTACTGTAAGCATTATTTTCAAAATATCTCTAATTATTAATTGGAATAAAATCCGAATTTTGTTTATCGTGCTATTTTTTATTAATTAATCAATTTGCTTTTTAGATCCTTGGTTTTTAAACTTTTATTTGCTACTGTAGATGCTAGTTTCAAAATATCTCTAATTATTAATTGGCATAGAATCAGAATTTTATTTATCGTGCTATTTTTTATTAATTAATCAATTTGCTTTTTTTATCCTTTGCTTTTAAACTTTTGTTTGCTACTGTAAGCACTATTTTCAAAATATCTCTAATTACTAATTAGCATAGAACCGGAATTTTATTTATCGTGCTATTTCTTTTTAGTTTAATCAATTTCTTTCTTTCGACTCTTTTGTCTTAAACTTTTGTCCGCTACTGTAGGCGCTATTTTCAAAATATCTCTAATTATTAATTGGCATAGAATTCGAATTTTATTTATGGTGCTATTTCTCATTAATTTATTAATCAATTTGTGTTTTTTGATCCTTTGCTTTTAAACTTTTGTTTGCTACTGTAAGCACTATTTTCAAAATATCTCTAATTACTAATTAGCATAGAACCGGAATTTTATTTATCGTGCTATTTCTTTTTAGTTTAATCAATTTCTTTCTTTCGACTCTTTTGTCTTAAACTTTTGTCCGCTACTGTATCTCATTTGAATCTAAAACAACTACTGTAATGGTTAAAGCGACCAGTTCAGTAGCCAGCCGGTAATCAATGGCGTCCATGGATACAACAACGCGGAAGTCTCAACCGCAAGGTCACAAAATCATTCTTCCTTCGTCTCTTCAAAGCCAGCTCCTTCTTTGTTCGCTTCCTCTTTCCTCGTGTCTGATTTTCCGTTACGCTTCGATCGCGACATCCCGCTTATTTCACGCCTTCCACGGTTTCACTTCCGCCGGAAACGGCCTGGCAACGGGTCATTTTCCCGGCGAGCCGCGATCCGCGCGATAAGGGTGTTCCGGGCGCTTTCTTCGATCTCTATGTCGTTCATCTTGATCCGTCGTTCATTCAAAGGAAACGGTATAATTGTTTGAACAAGATAGAGCGAGTATGGCAGACGTTGATAAGATTTCTTCCATTTGAGAAGTGTCCAAGAATATATGTTACCGTACACTCCTGTCCATAAGTATCCGGACATTTAGGTATTTGCGGAATTCGCATAAATATTTCTTAAATTTAGTTTCTTTTGTGGATTTATTATTTTGTCCTTTAATCTTGATGTTGCTGTGGAACAACACATGCAACTGGATCATTTCCCAATGGGAAAAAGTTCTTTGGACAGACGAATCCAAATTTGAAGTATTTGGTAACAAGCGGC
>JAOPTO010002451.1:0-35991 GCA_033822845.1 Tetrapedia diversipes
GGTGCCCGCCGCAAGGTGGGTATCCCGGGCATCGTCTCACTAGGACGAAAATTTCGGTGAAGTTGGCGGGACTGTTCTGACCAAATCCACACACCTCACCTCCACGAGGGGCTCCCTGGGACTCTGCACCGACTTTGTCGGGGCAAGAGTGCGAAAGAGTGTGTGGTAACAGGACGGATATCATCGTTGACGACTTGGCGAAAAACATATATAAAACATGGATTGCACAACATCAGGATTAAACGTTTACGGTGCAGGGGGCGTCGGATCCCCCAGTACCGGTCCGATGGGTGGTTCTCGCGCGGGCCCCCACGGATCGTTAACCAGCGACCGCGGGACGTTGGCGGTGGTCAGTCAGGCCGCCACGTCGAAAAATGCTACTGGCTTGAATGATGTGCCTTCGGGGAGGGGCGACCATCGGTCGCAACCCACCGCGGGTGATTTGGGGCCCGACGTCACGGGGTGGTCGTCGGACTCCTCCAGCGGCGGCCGTACCTTGCTGCTGCAGGGCGGCCACTCACTGAGGAAGCGAGCGAGGAATGTCTCCTCCTCCGCTGGCGACGAGTCGGCATCAGTGAGCTACTCGCGGGCCTCAAGAGCTTCGCTGCCGAAGGAGGAGGACCTGATGGCAGTGATGACAAAGGAAGCCTCGGGGGGTCTCGGCGGCCTCATATTCGAGAATATGAGAGCCGTCGAGAAGGTTTCTTGTAGCTCCAAGAACCTCCAGGGCCGCTTCGTGAGGAAGCTCCGCGTGGCTGCGCTTACCGCCAAGGCAGCTGCAACGGAGCTAGTTAAGCGGTCCACGGCGAGCGCCGATGCCTCCTGGCTGGAACAGGAGAATCGGCAGCTGCGCGCCGAACTCAAGGAGGTGAGGAGGGAGATGGCCCTCTTGAAGGATGCCGTCTCCAAGATGAAGGCGGCGCCTGAGGCGGCGAGTGTGTCGACTCGGCGGGTCGCCAGGGCTCGAGATGCGGTGGTCGCATCGGTGGCTGCTTCGCCGGCGGCGCCGACGGTGCGGGCCGTGCCGGATCCGCGAGCGGAGGCTCTTCCGGGTGGTGCTGGTGTTGAACACCTAATTGCCAGCATCACCAGGATGGTTGACGAAAGGCTGTCGGCGCTGAGGGCGGAATTGGTGCCGTTGGCCTCTGGTGGCAGAATGGGGCCCGGGAAGGAGATACCGCCGCCTGGAGCAGCGGATCCCCGGGTTGCGGAGCGCCCTGTCGCTGCGAGGCAGAGCGGGCGCAGCGCGCCGCCGAAGGAGCAACCGTGGCGTGAGGTCACGCATAAGCGCCGAAAGAAGCGTGGTGCTGCGCCTGCGGCTGGCGCTGGCAATTCGGGCGGACGTCCCGTCGATTCGGGAACAGGACCCGACAGACGGCGGGCGAAACCGGCTCCTGTAAAGGGTGGAGTGCGGACCGCTGTGGTTCCCGTGGTGCAGCGCCCACCGAGGACTGCCGCTGTCGCCCTCACGGTGCCGCCTGGAGTGGGCTGCACGTACGCCCAAGCTCTTGCCACAGCGAGGGAGCGAATCAGCCTGGCAGAGCTGGGAATCGAGGGTGTGCGCCCGAAGCGCTCCATAACCGGCGGTCTCATCCTCGAGATCGCCGGAAAAGACAGGGTGGCCAAGGCTACTAGCTTGGCCCAGAAGATGGCCGAGGCCCTGTCCGGCACGGGGGTGCGAGTGTCCAGGCCCGTGAAGCTGGTTGAGCTTCGGATCAGGGGCCTGGACGAGTCCGTCGGCGTGGCCGAGGTGGCGGCTGCTGTGGCGGAGGCGGGCGGCTGCGAGGCTACCCGTGTCAAGGTGGGGGCTATACGTAGCTCCCGCCGGGGTATGGGATCGGCATGGGTGCAGTGCCCTGCCGAGGCCGCCGTGAGGATCTCTAGGGCTGGCAAGATGCGCGTCGGATGGACCATGGCGCGCATTGAGCCACTCGAACGGCGACCACTCCGCTGCTATCGCTGCCTCGAGGTCGGGCATGCGAGGCAGCAGTGTTCGGCTGCAGTCGACAGGGGTGGCCGCTGCTACCGCTGTGGTGGGGAGGGACACAGGGCAAGCGAGTGCTCGCGCCCGCTGAAGTGCCCCCTCTGCAGCGACCTTGGGCGTCCAGCATCCCACCGGCTGGGCGGCAAGGCTTGCGCCCAGAAGCCGAGCGGCGGTCGACAGCGGAATCCGCAGGTGGCGGGGACTGCGGCTTCGGTAGAAGTACCTGTGGTGGTGGGGCCTGCGCAGAGCGCACCTGCGGCCCCAGACCCGGAGGAGGTCATGGCCACTGATTGAGTTCAGTGCCTGCCTCCTCCAGACAAACGCGAACCACTCGCGCGCAGCACAAGACCTGCTGATGCAGGCTATGCGCGAGTGGAGCGTTGCAGTGGCGGTGATCGCGGAGCCGTACGCTGTCCCGGACCACCCGTCGTGGACGGGGGACAGGCGTGGCTCGGTCGCGATCACCTGGAGCCACGTTCCAGGCTCACCGTCGGCCACCAAGTTGGAGATCGGCGACGGTTACGTTGCCGTCGAGTGGGGCGACCTCGTGGTGGTGGGTTGTTATATCTCCCCGAGCTGCGGCCTCGGGGGGTTTGACGCCCACCTGGGTAGGATCAGCCAATGTTTGGCTCGATTCCTGCCTCGTCCCGTGCTTGTGATGGGGGATTTCAACGCCCACGCTTGTGCGTGGGGCTCCCCCAGCACGGACGCGCGGGGTCGCGGCCTGCTGGATTGGGCCGCGGGTCATGACCTTAGGCTCGTGAACCGCGGTTCGGCGGCAACGTGTGTGCGGTGGCAGGGTTCGTCCATAGTGGATGTGACGTTTTGCTCCCCTGCTGCCGTGCGCCGCGTCGATCGTTGGCGGGTGGCGGAGGGCGTTGAAACCCTCTCCGACCACCTGTACATCTTCATGGATGTGGTGGCTGACGGTGGCCTTAATCGTCCCCTGCGGCGGCCTGACCTTGTGGGGAAGTCGGCGCCGCGATGGTCGCTCACGCGCCTGAACGACGACATGATGCGAGCTGCTGCTCATGTCGTTGCGTGGGGCGACCACCGATTTTCCCATATGGGCGGGGCTGATGGTGCGGCGCGTTGGCTTCGGGGCGTGCTCACTAACATCTGTGACGCCTCGATGCCCCGGGCCGGGCGCTTGCGCCGTCATGCGGTGTACTGGTGGTCGGAGGGGATAGCGCAATTGCGTGACTCCTGCGTCCGCGCTAGGCGCCGGTACACCAGGGCCCGCCGCCGTGGTCGTCGCGGGGACGACAGGGTTGAGGAGGCGTACCGGGGATACCGAGATGCGCGGTCGCGGCTGCGAGCTGCTATTGCGGCTGCGAAGGCCGCCGCGTGGAGTGAGCTCCTCGGGACGATCGACCGGGACCCATGGGGCCGCCCGTACCGAATGGTGCTGGGCAAGCTCCGCCCCTGGGTTCCGCCGGTGACGGAGTCCCTTGACCCCCGTCTGCTCGAGACCGTGGTGGACACACTATTCCCCACGGTCGCGGTGGACAGCCGCCTGGAAGCGGCGGTGTCGGATGACCCGACCATCTGGTCCTCCGACATGGGGGTCACTCGCGAGGAGCTGGCTCGCGCGATGAAGCGCACGGGGGCGCGCAATACCGCCCCTGGCCCGGATGGTATCCCCGGGCGCGTGTTGGTGGCGGCCCTCGGTTCTCTGGGTGACGCTTTCAGCGACATCCTGAGCGGGTGCCTGGAGACCGGGGTGTTTCCGCCGTCATGGAGGCGCGGCCGACTGGTCCTCCTTAAAAAGGAGCGCAGGCCCGCGGTGTCTCCCTCGGCATACCGGCCGATATGTCTTCTGGACGAGGCGGGGAAGTTGTTCGAGCGCGTGATTGCGTTCCGCCTCGTCGCCCACCTGTCTGGGGTAGGGCCCGATCTTTCGAACTGCCAGTTCGGATTCCGGGAGGGACGGTCCACCGTGGACGCAATTTCACGGGTGCGTTCCCTCTCGGAGGCAGTCGTTTCGCAGGGAGGGGTGGCGTTGGCAGTATCCCTTGATATTGTCAACGCTTTTAACTCCCTGCCCTGGCGGACAATTAGGGCGGCACTGTTTCACCACCGGGTGCCGCCCTACCTACGGAGGATCATCGGGTCCTACCTATCGTCAAGATGGGTGGAGTATTCCGGCCGGGATGAACATTTCATCGAGAGGGAGACTCTGTGCGGGGTCCCGCAGGGATCGGTGTTAGGCCCCTTGCTGTGGGACCTTGCATACGACAAGGTGTTGCGGGCTGCGCTCCCCCCCGGGGTCACCATCACGTGTTACGCTGACGACACGTTGGTGCTGGCCACGGGGGAGGACTATGAGAGGACGCTGCGCCTCTGTGAGTGCGGGGTGGCGTGCGTCGTCGCGGAGATCAGGGGACTGGGGCTGCGGGTTGCCCCCGAGAAAACCGAGTGTGTGTGGTTCTACGACACCGCTCGGCGGGGAGAGCCGCCCCAGTCCTGGCTGCGTGTAGGTGAGTCGAGCGTCGAGGTGGGCCGTACCATGAAGTACTTGGGGCTCACCATCGACAGCCAGTGGCGTTTTGAGGACCATTTTGCTGGTCTGGCCCCCCGGGTGGAGAGAGCCGCGGCCGCGTTGGGCCGGCTCCTCCCGAATCTGGGGGGTCCCCAGGATGGGGTTCGCCGCCTGTATGCGGGGGTCGTGCGCTCAATGGTGCTGTATGGCGCACCAATATGGGCGTTCGACCTGATGGCCAGCCGACGCAGCCGTGCTTTGCTGCGTCGGCTAGAAAGACCGATGGCCATCCGGATCGTGCGGGGTTACCGCACGGTCTCATACAGGGCGGCGATGATGCTGGCGGGTCTCCTTCCATTGGAGATCCTGGCGGAGGAGGCGGCGACGATGTACGTCCTTGCCGTTCGCCTCCGCCAGTCGGGTGGGGACCCGTCAGCACAGGAAGCGGACCTGGCTTCCTGGAGACGCCACGCGCGGCGGCACGCTGAGTCGGAGTGGCAACGACAGTTGTCGGAGCCGTCTGACTCTGGCCGGCGTGTTGCCAGCGCCGTTCTGCCCGTCCTACGCTCATGGACGGGTAGAACGTGGGGTAGACTCACCTACAGGGTGACGCAGATGCTCGCCGGACATGGATGCTTCGGCGAGTATCTGCGACGAATCGGCCGAGAGCCGACGACGCAGTGCCACCACTGCGGTGAGGAGGTGGACACGGCGCAACACACTCTGGAGGAGTGTCCCGCGTGGTCCCGGGAGCGCCGTGTCCTCCGAAGGGTTGTTGGAGGCGATCTCTCGCTGCCAGCGGTCGTGTCATCGATGCTGGACAGCGAGGGAGCCTGGAAGGCGGTGGTCTCCTTCTGCGAGCAAGTAATGCTGCAGAAGGAGGCCGCCGAGAGGGTTCGCGAGAGGGCGCGACCCTCGTCAGGGAGAGGTGGCGGCAGTAGGCGACGTGGGCGCCGTCGTGTCGCCACCTGAGTGGTGAAGTTGTAGCGTTGCGGGGGAGGAATTTTCTGCCCACATCTCCCCCATTGCAACGCTACAGGGAGAAGCTGCTGAGTCGGGTGGGGGCCCGATTCGGCATTGCACAGCTTCTCCCCAGGCGGAATGGCGTCGTGTTGTGGCTGCACGGCGTCATAGATACCTAATTGGTCTTAGGCAATACCGGGGGTCTAGTTGACCCCCCGAGATCGAGCCTCCGTTGAGGCGAGGCGTGGGGGGAGTACTGGATGTGTTCTTCCAGAGTTCCCGGTACTCCCCCAACACGCAGAGGCAGGCCACCGTGGAGGTTTTAGCGGGTAGAAATCCCGCATAACCTCGCCATCCCCCCCCAGGGTGGTGGGGTATCTTTCGAAGATTTCCTCCACGTTAAAATAAAAAAAAAAAAAAAGGTTCGGGTTAGGTTCGGGTTAGGTGGGGAGCACAAGGTTGGTACAGTCTTTCACGGCGGTCTGTCGTGTCAAAAACCCCGATGGAACTGATATTCCTCTGAATAGTGAGTACGTGCCTCGGTGCCCGCCGCAAGGTGGGTATCCCGGGCATCGTCTCACTAGGACGAAAATTTCGGTGAAGTTGGCGGGACTGTACTGACCAAATCCACACACCTCACCTCCACGAGGGGCTCCCTGGGACTCTGCACCGACTTTGTCGGGGCAAGAGTGCGAAAGAGTGTGTGGTAACAGGACGGATATAATCGTTGACGACATGGCGACTTTTTCAAAAAACAATATGGATAGCACAACGACAGGATCTAACGTTTACGGTGCAGGGGGCGTCGGATCCCCCAGTACCGGTCCGATGGGTGGTTCTCGCGCGGGCCCCCACGGATCGTTAACCAGCGACCGCGGGACGTTGGCGGTGGTCAGTCAGGCCGCCACGTCGCAAAATGCTACTGGCTTGAATGATGTGCCTTCGGGGAGGGGCGACCATCGGTCGCCACCCACCGCGGGTGATTTGGGGCCCGACGTCACGGGGTGGTCGTCGGACTCCTCTAGCGGCGGCCGTACCTTGCTGCTGCAGGGCGGCCACTCACTGAGGAAGCGAGCGAGGAATGTCTCCTCCTCCGCTGGCGACGAGTCGGCATCGGTGAGTTACTCGCGGGCCTCAAGAGCGTCGCTGCCGAAGGAGGAGGACCTGATGGCAGCGATGACAAAGGAAGCCTCGGGGGGTCTCGGCGGCCTCATATTCGAAAATATGAGAGCCGTCGAAAAGGTTTCATGTAGCTCCAAAAACCTTCAGGGCCGCTTCGTCAGAAAGCTCCGAGTTGCTGCGCTCACCGCGAAGGCAGCGGCGACGGAGCTAGTTAAGCGGTCCACCGCGAGCGCCGATGCCTCCTGGCTGGAACAGGAGAATCGGCAGCTGCGCGCGGAGCTGAAAGAGGTGCGGAGGGAGATGGCCCTCTTGAAGGACGCCGTCTCCAAAATGAAGGCGGCTCCAGAGGCGGCCAGCGTGTCAGCTCGGCGGGTCGCCCGGGCTCGAGATGCTGTAGTTGCATCGGCGGCTGCTGCGCCGGCGGCGTCGACTGTGCGGACTGTGCCGGATCCGCGAATGGAGGGCCTCCCGGGTGGTGCTGGTGTTGAACACCTGGTTGCCAGCATCACCAGGATGGTGGACGAGAGGCTGTCGGCGCTGAGGGCGGAGTTGGCGCCGATGGTCCCTGGCGGCGGAGTGGGGTCCGGGAAGGCGATACCGGCCCCTGGAGCGGCGGATCCTCGAGCTGCAGAGCTCCCTGTTGCTGCGCGACAGAGCGGGCGCAGCGCGCCGCCGAAGGAGCAGCCGTGGCGTGAAGTCACGCGTAAGCGCCGAAAGAAGCGTGGTGCTGCGTCTGCGGCCGGTGCTGGCGGTTTGGGCAGTCGTCCCATCGTTTCTGGGACGGGCCCCGACAGACGGCCGGCAAAACAGGCTCCTGTAAAGGGCGGAGCGCGGACCGCTGCGGTTCCGGTGGTGCAGCGCCCACCGAGGACTGCCGCTGTCGCCCTCACCGTGCCGCCTGGAGTGGGCTGCACGTACGCCCAAGCTCTCGCCACTGCTAGGGAGCGTATCAGCCTGGCAGAGCTGGGCATCGAGGGTGTGCGCCCGAAGCGCTCCATGACCGGCGGTCTCATCCTCGAGATCGCCGGAAAAGACAGGGTGGCCAAGGCTACTAGCCTGGCCCAGAAGATGGCCGAGGCCCTGTCTGGCACGGGGGTGCGTGTGTCCAGGCCCGTGAAGCTGGTTGAGCTTCGGATCAGGGGCCTGGACGAGTCCGTCGGCGTGGGCAAGGTGGCGGCTGCTCTGGCTGAGGCGGGCGGCTGCGAGGCGGCCCGTGTCAAGGTGGGGGCTATTCGTAGCTCCCGCCGGGGTATGGGCTCGGCGTGGGTCCAGTGCCCTGCGGAGGCCGCCGTCAAGATCTCGAGGGCTGGTAGAGTGCGCGTCGGGTGGTCGATGGTGCGCATTGAGCCACTCGAGCGGCGACCGCTCCGCTGCTATCGCTGCCTCGAGGTCGGGCATGCGAGGCAGCAGTGTTCGGCTACGGTCGACAGGGGTGCCCGCTGCTACCGCTGTGGTGGGGAGGGTCACAGGGCAAGCGAGTGCTCGCGCCCGCTGAAGTGCCCCCTCTGCAGCGACCTTGGGCGTCCAGCATCCCACCGGCTGGGCGGCAAGGCTTGCGCCCAGAAGCCGAGCGGCGGTCGACAGCGAAAGCCGCAGGTGGCGGAGGCTGCGGCTTCGGTAGAAGTACCTGTGGTGGTGGGGCCTGCACAGAGCGCACCTGCGGCCCCAGACCCGGAGGAGGTCATGGCCACTGATTGAGTTCAGTGCCTGCCTCCTCCAGACAAACGCGAACCACTCGCGCGCAGCACAAGACCTGCTGATGCAGGCTATGCGCGAGTGGAGCGTTGCAGTGGCGGTGATCGCGGAGCCGTACGCTGTCCCGGACCACCCGTCGTGGACGGGGGACAGCCGCGGCTCGGTCGCGATCACCTGGAGCCACGTTCCAGGCTCACCGTCGGCCACCAAGTTGGAGATCGGCGACGGTTACGTTGCCGTCGAGTGGGGCGACCTCGTGGTGGTGGGTTGTTATATCTCCCCGAGCTGCGGCCTCGGGGGGTTTGACGCCCGCCTGGGTAGGATCAGCCAATGTTTGGCTCGATTCCTGCCTCGTCCCGTGCTTGTGATGGGGGATTTCAACGCCCACGCTTGTGCGTGGGGCTCCCCCAGCACGGACGCGCGGGGTCGCGGCCTGCTGGACTGGGCCGCGGGTCATGACCTTAGGCTCGTGAACCGCGGGTCGGCGGCAACCTGTGTGCGGTGGCAGGGGTCATCCATAGTGGATGTAACGTTTTGCTCCCCTGCTGCCGTGCGCCGCGTCGATCGTTGGCGGGTGGCGGAGGGCGTTGAAACCCTCTCCGACCACCTGTACATCTTCATGGATGTGGTGGCTGACGGTGGCCTTAATCGTCCCCTGCGGCGGCCTGGCCCTGTGGGGAAGTCGGCGCCGCGATGGTCGCTCACGCGCCTGAACGACGACATGATGCGAGCTGCTGCTCATGTCGTTGCGTGGGGCGACCACCGATTTTCCCATATGGGCGGGGCTGATGGTGCGGCGCGTTGGCTTCGGGGCGTGCTCACTAACATCTGTGACGCCTCGATGCCCCGGGCCGGGCGCTTGCGCCGTCATGCGGTGTACTGGTGGTCGGAGGGGATAGCGCAATTGCGTGACTCCTGCGTCCGCGCTAGGCGCCGGTACACCAGGGCCCGCCGCCGTGGTCGTCGCGGGGACGACAGGGTTGAGGAGGCGTACCGGGGATACCGGGATGCGCGGTCGCGGCTGCGAGCTGCTATTGCGGCTGCGAAGGCCGCCGCGTGGAGTGAGCTTCTCGGGACGATCGACCGGGACCCATGGGGCCGCCCGTACCGAATGGTGCTGGGCAAGCTCCGCCCCTGGGTTCCGCCAGTGACGGAGTCCCTTGACCCCCGTCTGCTCGAGACCGTGGTGGACACACTATTCCCCACGGTCTCGGTGGACAGCCGCCTTGAGTCGGCGGTTTCGGATGACCCGACCATCTGGTCCTCCGACATGGGGGTCACTCGCGAGGAGCTGGCTCGCGCGATGAAGCGCACGGGGGCGCGCAATACCGCCCCTGGCCCGGATGGTATCCCCGGGCGCGTGTTGGTGGCGGCCCTCGGTTCTCTGGGTGACGCCTTCAGTGACATCCTGAGCGGGTGCCTGGAGACCGGGGTGTTTCCGCCGTCATGGAGGCGCGGCCGTCTGGTCCTCCTTAAAAAGGAGCGCAGGCCCGCGGAGTCTCCCTCGGCATACCGGCCGATATGTCTTCTGGACGAGGCGGGGAAGCTGTTCGAACGCGTCATAGCGTTCCGCCTCGTCGCCCACCTGTCTGGGGTAGGGCCCGATCTTTCGAACTGCCAGTTCGGATTCCGGGAGGGACGGTCCACCGTGGACGCAATTTCACGGGTGCGTTCCCTCTCGGAGGCAGTGGTTTCGCAGGGTGGGGTGGCGTTGGCAGTATCCCTTGATATTGTCAACGCTTTTAACTCCCTGCCCTGGCGAACAATTAGGGCGGCCCTGGTTCACCATCGGGTGCCGCCCTACCTACGGAGGATCATCGGGTCCTACCTATCGTACAGATGGGTGGAGTACTCCGGCCGGGATGCACACTTCATCGAGAGGGAGACTCTTTGTGGGGTCCCGCAGGGATCGGTGTTGGGCCCCTTGCTGTGGGACCTTGCATACGACAAGGTGTTGCGGGCTGCGCTCCCCCCCGGGGTCACCATCACGTGTTACGCTGACGACACGTTGGTGCTGGCCACGGGGGAGGATTATGAGAGGACGCTGCGCCTCTGTGAGTGCGGGGTGGCGTGCGTCGTCGCCGAGATCAGGGGACTGGGGCTGCGGGTTGCCCCCGAGAAAACCGAGTGTGTGTGGTTCTACGACACCGCTCGGCGGGGTGAACCGCCGCAGTCCTGGCTCCGTGTAGGTGAGTCGAGCGTCGAGGTGGGCCGTACGATGAAGTACTTGGGGCTCACCATCGACAGCCAGTGGCGTTTTGAGGACCATTTTGCTGGTCTGGCTCCCCGGGTGGAGAGAGCCGCGGCCGCGTTGGGCCGGCTCCTCCCGAATCTGGGGGGTCCCCAGGATTGGGTTCGCCGCCTGTATGCGGGGGTCGTGCGCTCAATGGTGCTGTATGGCGCACCAATATGGGCGTTCGACCTGATGGCCAGCCGGCGCAGCCGTGCTTTGCTGCGTCGGCTAGAAAGACCGATGGCCATCCGGATCGTGCGGGGTTACCGCACGGTCTCATACAGGGCGGCGATGATGCTGGCGGGTCTCCTTCCATTGGAGATCCTGGCGGAGGAGGCGGCGACGATGTACGTCCTTGCCGTTCGCCTCCGCCAGTCGGGTGGGGACCCGTCAGCACAGGAAGCGGACCTGGCTTCCTGGAGACGCCACGCGCGGCGGCACGCTGAGTCGGAGTGGCAACGACAGTTGTCGGAGCCGTCTGACTCTGGCCGGCGTGTTGCCAGCGCCGTTCTGCCCGTCCTACGCTCATGGACGGGTAGAACGTGGGGTAGACTCACCTACAGGGTGACGCAGATGCTCGCCGGACATGGATGCTTCGGCGAGTATCTGCGACGAATCGGCCGAGAGCCGACGACGCAGTGCCACCACTGCGGTGAGGAGGTTGACACGGCGCAACACACTCTTGAGGAGTGTCCCGCGTGGTCCCGGGAGCGCCGTGTCCTCCGAAGGGTTATTGGAGGCGATCTCTCGCTGCCAGCTGTCGTGTCATCGATGCTGGACAGCGAGGGAGCCTGGAAGGCGGTGGTCTTAAAGCAGCATTACTAAGGCAGCATTACTTGCTCGCAGAAGGAGGCCGCCGAGAGGGTTCGCGAGAGGGCGAGACCCTCGTCAGGGCGAGGTGGCGGCAGTAGGCGACGTGGGCGCCGTCGTGTCGCCACCTGAGTGGTGAAGTTGTAGCGTTGCGGGGGAGGAATTTTTCTGCCCACATCTCCCCCATTGCAACGCTACAGGGAGAAGCTGCTGAGTCGGGTGGGGGCCCGATTCGGCATTGCACAGCTTCTCCCCAGGCGGAATGGCGTCGTGTTGTGGCTGCACGGCGTCATAGACACCTAATGGAATTAGGCAATACCGGGGGTCACGTTGACCCCCCGAGATCGAGCCTCCGTTGAGGCGTGGCGTGGGGGGAGTACTGGATGTGTTCTTCCAGAGTTCCCGGTACTCCCCCAACACGCAGAGGCAGGCCACCGTGGAGGTTTTAGCGGGTAGAAATCCCGCATAACCTCGCCATCCCCCCCAGGGTGGTGGGGTATCTTTCGAAGATTTCCTCCACGTTAAAAAAAAAAAAAAAAAAAAAAGGTTCGGGTTAGGTTCGGGTTAGGTTCGGGTTAGGTTCGGGTTAGGTCTCGTGCGTCCGGGGAGCACAAGGTTGGTACAGTCTTTCACGGCGGTCTGTCGTGTCAAAAACCCCGATGGAACTGATATTCCTCTGAATAGTGAGTACGTGCCTCGGTGCCCGCCGAAAGGTGGGTATCCCGGGCATCGTCTCACTAGGACGAAAATTTCGGTGAAGTTGGCGGGACTGTACTGACCAAATCCACACACCTCACCTCCACGAGGGGCTCCCTGGGACTCTGCACCGACTTTGTCGGGGCAAGAGTGCGAAAGAGTGTGTGGTAACAGGACGGATATCATCGTTGACGACTTGGCGAAAACTTTAAATAAAAACATGGATTGCACAACGACAGGATCTAACGTTTACGGTGCAGGGGGCGTCGGATCCCCCAGTACCGGTCCGATGGGTGGTTCTCGCGCGGGCCCCCACGGATCGTTAACCAGCGACCGCGGGACGTTGGCGGTGGTCAGTCAGGCCGCCACGTCGCAAAATGCTACTGGCTTGAATGATGTGCCTTCGGGGAGGGGCGACCATCGGTCGCCACCCACCGCGGGTGATTTGGGGCCCGACGTCACGGGGTGGTCGTCGGACTCCTCTAGCGGCGGCCGTACCTTGCTGCTGCAGGGCGGCCACTCACTGAGGAAGCGAGCGAGGAATGTCTCCTCCTCCGCTGGCGACGAGTCGGCGTCGGTGAGATACTCGCGGGCCTCAAGCGCTTCACTGCCGAAGGAGGAAGACCTGGCAGCGGCGATGATAAGGGAGGCCTCCGGGGGTCTCGGCGGCCTCATATTCGAAAATATGAGAGCCGTCGAGAAGGTTTCTTGTAGCTCCAAGAACCTTCAGGGCCGCTTCGTCAGAAAGCTCCGAGTTGCTGCGCTCACCGCGAAGGCAGCGGCAACGGAGCTAGTTAAGCGGTCCACCGCGAGCGCCGATGCCTCCTGGCTGGAACAGGAGAATCGGCAGCTGCGCGCGGAGCTGAAGGAGGTGCGGAGGGAGATGGCCCTCTTGAAGGATGCCGTCTCCAAGATGAAGGCGGCTCCTGAGACGGCGAGCGTGTCGACTCGGCGGGTCGCCCGGGCACGAGATGCGGTGGTTGCATCGGCGGCTGCTGCGCCGGCGGAGCCGACTGTGCGGCCCGTGCCGGATCCGCGAATGGAGTGCTTTCCTGGTGGTGCTGGTGTTGAACATTTGGTTGCCAGCATCACCAGGATGGTTGACGAGAGGCTGTCGGCGCTGAGGGCGGAGTTGGCGCCGATGGTCCCTGGCGGCGGAGTGGGGTCCGGGAAGGCGATACCGGCCCCTGGAGCGGCGGATCTCCCTGTCGCTGCGCGGCAGGATGGGCGCAGCGCCCCGCCGAAGGAGCAGCCGTGGCGGGAGGTGACGCGTAAGCGCCGAAAGAAGCGTGGTGCTGCGCCTGCGGCTGCGGCGGGCGGCTCGGGCGTGCGTCCCGTCGGTTCGGAAATGGGACCCGACAGACGGCGGGCGAAACCAGCTCCTGCGAAGGGCGGAGCGAAGACCGCTGCGGTTCCGGTGGTGCAGCCCCCCCCGAGGACTGCCGCTTTCGCCATCACCGTGCCGCCCGGGGTCGGCTGCACATACGCCCAGGCTCTGTCCACTGCGAGGCAGCAGATCAGTCTGACAGAGCTGGGCATCGAAGGTGTGCGCCCGAAGCGCTCCATGACCGGCGGTCTCATCCTCGAGATCGCCGGAAAAGACAGGGTGGCCAAGGCTACTAGCCTGGCCCAGAAGATGGCCGAGGCCCTGTCTGGCACGGGAGTGCGTGTGTCCAGGCCCGTGAAGCTGGTTGAGCTTCGGATCAGGGGCCTGGACGAGTCCGTCGGCGTGGGCGAGGTGGCGGCTGCTCTGGCTGAGGCGGGCGGCTGCGAGGCGGCCCGTGTCAAGGTGGGGGCTATTCGTAGCTCCCGCCGGGGTATGGGCTCGGCCTGGGTCCAGTGCCCTGCGGAGGCCGCCGTCAAGATCTCGAGGGCTGGTAGAGTGCGCGTCGGGTGGTCGATGGTGCGCATTGAGCCACTCGAGCGGCGACCGCTCCGCTGCTATCGGTGCCTCGAGGTCGGGCATGCGAGGCAGCAGTGTTCGGCTGCAGTCGACAGGGGTGGCCGCTGCTACCGCTGTGGTGGGGAGGGACACAGGGCGAGCGAGTGCTCGCGCCCGCTGAAGTGCCCCCTCTGCGGCGACCTTGGGCGTCCAGCATCCCACCGGCTGGGCGGCAAGGCTTGCGCCCAGAAGCCGAGCGGCGGTCGACAGCGAAAGCCGCAGGTGGCGGAGGCTGCGGCTTCGGTAGAAGTACCTGTGGTGGTGGGGCCTGCACAGAGCGCACCTGCGGCCCCAGACCCGGAGGAGGTCATGGCCACTGATTGAGTTCAGTGCCTGCCTCCTCCAGACAAACGCGAACCACTCGCGCGTTGCACAAGACCTGCTGATGCAGGCTATGCGCGAGTGGAGCGTTGCAGTGGCGGTGATCGCGGAGCCGTACGCTGTCCCGGACCACCCGTCGTGGACTGGGGACATGCGTGGCTCTGTCGCGATCACCTGGAGCCACGTTCCAGGCTCACCGTCGGTCACCAAGTTGGAGATCGGCGACGGTTACGTTGCCGTCGAGTGGGGCGACCTCGTGGTGGTGGGTTGTTATGTCTCCCCGAGCTGCGGCCTCGGGGGGTTTGACGCCCACCTGGGTAGGATCAGCCAATGTTTGGCTCGATTCCTGCCTCGTCCCGTGCTTGTGATGGGGGATTTCAACGCCCACGCTTGTGCGTGGGGCTCCCCCAGCACGGACGCGCGGGGTCGCGGCCTGCTGGATTGGGCCGCGGGTCATGACCTTAGGCTCGTGAACCGCGGTTCGGCGGCAACGTGTGTGCGGTGGCAGGGTTCGTCCATAGTGGATGTGACGTTTTGCTCCCCTGCTGCCGTGCGCCGCGTCGATCGTTGGCGGGTGGCGGAGGGCGTTGAAACCCTCTCCGACCACCTGTACATCTTCATGGATGTGGTGGCTGACGGTGGCCTTAATCGTCCCCTGCGGCGGCCTGACCTTGTGGGGAAGTCGGCGCCGCGATGGTCGCTCACGCGCCTGAACGACGACATGATGCGAGCTGCTGCTCATGTCGTTGCGTGGGGCGACCACCGATTTTCCCATATGGGCGGTGCTGATGGTGCGGCGCGGTGGCTTCGGGGCGTGCTCACTGACATCTGTGACGCCTCGATGCCGCGGGCCCGGCGCTTGCGCCGTCATGCGGTGTACTGGTGGTCGGAGGGGATAGCGCAATTGCGTGACTCCTGCGTCCGCGCTAGGCGCCGGTACACCAGAGCCCGCCGCCGTGGTCGTCGCGGGGACGACAGGGTTGAGGAGGCGTACCGGGGATACCGAGATGCGCGGTCGCGGCTGCGAGCTGCTATTGCGGCTGCGAAGGCCGCCGCGTGGAGTGAGCTCCTCGGGACGATCGACCGGGACCCATGGGGCCGCCCGTACCGAATGGTGCTGGGCAAGCTCCGCCCCTGGGTCCCGCCGGTGACGGAGTCCCTTGACCCTCGTCTGCTCGAGACCGTGGTGGGCACACTATTCCCCACGGTCGCGGTGGACAGCCGCCTGCAGTCGGCGGTGTCGGATGACCCGACCATCTGGTCCTCCGACATGGGGGTCACTCGCGAGGAGCTGGCTCGCGCGATGAAGCGCACGGGGGCGCGCAATACCGCCCCTGGCCCGGATGGTATCCCCGGGCGCGTGTTGGTGGCGGCCCTCGGTTCTCTGGGTGACGCTTTCAGCGACATCCTGAGCAGGTGCCTGGAGACCGGGGTGTTTCCGCCGTCATGGAGGCGCAGCCGTCTGGTCCTCCTTAAAAAGGAGCGCAGGCCCGCGGTGTCTCCCTCGGCATACCGGCCGATATGTCTGCTGGACGAGGCGGGGAAGCTGTTCGAGCGCGTGATTGCGTTCCGCCTCGTCGCCCACCTGTCTGGGGTGGGGCCCGATCTTTCGAACTGCCAGTTCGGATTCCGGGAGGGACGGTCCACCGTGGACGCAATTTCACGGGTGCGTTCCCTCTCGGAGGCAGTCGTTTCGCAGGGTGGGGTGGCGTTGGCAGTATCCCTTGATATTGTCAACGCTTTTAACTCCCTGCCCTGGCGGACAATTAGGGCGGCACTGTTTCACCACCGGGTGCCGCCCTACCTACGGAGGATCATCGGGTCCTACCTATCGTACAGATGGGTGGAGTATTCCGGCCGGGATGAACGTTTCATCGAGAGGGAGACTCTGTGCGGGGTCCCGCAGGGATCGGTGTTAGGCCCCTTGCTGTGGGACCTTGCATACGACAAGGTGTTGCGGGCTGCGCTCCCCCCCGGGGTCACCATCACGTGTTACGCTGATGACACGTTGGTGCTGGCCACGGGGGAGGACTATGAGAGGACGCTGCGCCTCTGTGAGTGCGGGGTGGCGTGCGTCGTCGCCGAGATCAGGGGACTGGGGCTGCGGGTTGCCCCCGAGAAGACCGAGTGTGTGTGGTTCTACGACACCGCTCGGCGGGGAGAGCCGCCCCAGTCCTGGCTGCGTGTAGGTGAGTCGAGCGTCGAGGTGGGCCGTACCATGAAGTACTTGGGGCTCACCATCGACAGCCAGTGGCGTTTTGAGGACCATTTTGCTGGTCTGGCCCCCAGGGTGGAGAGAGCCGCGGCCGCGTTGGGCCGGCTCCTCCCGAATCTGGGGGGTCCCCAGGATGGGGTTCGCCGCCTGTATGCGGGGGTCGTGCGCTCAATGGTGCTGTATGGCGCAACAATATGGGCGTTCGACCTGATGGCCAGCCGACGCAGCCGTGCTTTGCTGCGTCGGCTAGAAAGACCGATGGCCATCCGGATCGTGCGGGGTTACCGCACGGTCTCATACAGGGCGGCGATGATGCTGGCGGGTCTCCTCCCATTGGAGATCCTGGCGGAGGAGGCGGCGACGATGTACGTCCTTGCCGTTCGCCTCCGCCAGTCGGGTGGGGACCCGTCAGCACAGGAAGCGGACCTAGCTTCCTGGAGACGCCACGCGCGGCGGCACGCTGAGTCGGAGTGGCAACGACAGTTGTCGGAGCCGTCTGACTCTGGCCGGCGTGTTGCCAGCGCCGTTCTGCCCGTCCTACGCTCATGGACGGGTAGAACGTGGGGTAGACTCACCTACAGGGTGACGCAGATGCTCGCCGGACATGGATGCTTCGGCGAGTATCTGCGACGAATCGGCCGAGAGCCGACGACGCAGTGCCACCACTGCGGTGAGGAGGTTGACACGGCGCAACACACTCTGGAGGAGTGTCCCGCGTGGTCCCGGGAGCGCCGTGTCCTCCGAAGTGTTATTGGAGGCGATCTCTCGCTGCCCAATGTCGTGTCATCGATGCTGGACAGCGAGGGAGCCTGGAAGGCGGTGGTCTCCTTCTGCGAGCAAGTAATGCTGCAGAAGGAGGCCGCCGAGAGGGTTCGCGAGAGGGCGCGGCCCTCATCAGGGAGAGGTGGCGGCAGTAGGCGACGTGGGCGCCGTCGTGTCGCCACCTGAGTGGTGAAGTTGTAGCGTTGCGGGGGAGGAATTTTCTGCCCACATCTCCCCCATTGCAACGCCGTGGGGGGACACGAGGACTACACCGTCCCCCCGGGGGGTGCCCACCACCTGCACCCCCCCCACATCAACACCTGTGGTGACGGCAACAACGACAACGCCGTCATGCAGCGGCCAGGCCAGCATCTCGACAACGACGACCACGACGACGACCGTCTGCGGCGGGCCAATACCCACGGCGGCGATACTTGAAAGCGCCATCTATAGAGGGGCGGCTATACTAACCGGGAGGTCGCCAGAGGGATTGTACATCACCAAACCGGCCGCCCCGCCCGTTACCAGCTCGCGGGCGAGGAGGGCGTCAACAGAACCGCCCGAAGGCCGCCCCAAAGAAGACGGAGGGGGACCCAACCTATTCCCTAAATCACCGGGCTGAATAGGTTCGGGTTAGGTTCGGGTTAGGTGGCGGGGAGCACAAGGTTGGTACAGTCTTTCACGGCGGTCTGTCGTGTCAAAAACCCCGATGGAACTGATATTCCTCTGAATAGTGAGTACGTGCCTCGGTGCCCGCCGCAAGGTGGGTATCCCGGGCATCGTCTCACTAGGACGAAAATTTCGGTGAAGTTGGCGGGACTGTACTGACCAAATCCACACACCTCACCTCCACGAGGGGCTCCCTGGGACTCTGCACCGACTTTGTCGGGGCAAGAGTGCGAAAGAGTGTGTGGTAACAGGACGGATTTCATCGTTGACGACATGGCGAAAACACTTTAACAAACAATATGGACAGCACAACATTAGGATCTAACGTTTACGGTGCAGGGGGCGTCGGATCCCCCAGTACCGGTCCGATGGGTGGTTCTCGCGCGGGCCCCCACGGATCGTTAACCAGCGACCGCGGGACGTTGGCGGTGGTCAGTCAGGCCGCCACGTCGAAAAATGCTACTGGCTTGAATGATGTGCCTTCGGGGAGGGGCGACCATCGGTCGCCACCCACCGCGGGTGATTTGGGGCCCGACGTCACGGGGTGGTCGTCGGACTCCTCTAGCGGCGGCCGTACCCTGCTGCTGCAGGGTGGCCGCTCAGTGAGGAAGCGAGCGAGGAATGTCTCCTCCTCCGCTGGCGACGAGTCGGCGTCGGTGAGATACTCGCGGGCTTCAAGCGCTTCACTGCCGAAGGAGGAAGACCTGGCAGCGGCGATGATAAGGGAAGCCTCGGGGGGTCTCGGCGGCCTCATATTCGAGAATATGAGAGCCGTCGAGAAGGTTTCTTGTAGCTCCAAGAACCTCCAGGGCCGCTTCGTGAGGAAGCTCCGCGTGGCTGCGCTTACCGCCAAGGCAGCTGCAACGGAGCTGTTAAGCGGTCCACCGCGAGCGCCGATGCCTCCTGGCTGGAACAGGAAAATCGGCAGCTGCGCGCGGAGCTGAAGGAGGTGCGGAGGGAGATGGCCCTCTTGAAGGATGCCGTCTCCAAAATGAAGGCGGCTCCTGAGAGGCGAGCGTTCGAACGGCGGGTCCCGGGCACGAGATGCAGTGATTGCATCGGTGGCTGCTGCGCCGGCAGCATCCGACGGTGCGGCCCGTGCCGGATCCGCGAGTGGAGGCTCTTCCGGGTGGTGCTGGTGTTGAACACCTAATTGCCAGCATCACCAGGATGGTGGACGAGAGGCTGTCGGCGCTGAGGGCGGAGTTGGCGCCGATGGTCCCTGGCGGCGGAGTGGGGTCCGGGAAGGCGATACCGGCCCCTGGAGCGGCGGATCTCCCTGTCGCTGCGCGGCAGGATGGGCGCAGCGCCCCGCCGAAGGAGCAGCCGTGGCGGGAGGTCACGCGTAAGCGCCGAAAGAAGCGTGGGGCTGCATCTGCGGCTGCGGCGGGCGGCTCGGGCGTGCGTCCCTCGGTTCGGGAATGGGACCCGACAGACGGCGGGCGAAACCAGCTCCTGCGAAGGGCGGAGCGAAGACAGCTGCGGTTCCGGTGGTGCAACGCCCCCCGAGGACTGCCGCTGTCGCCATCACCGTGCCGCCCGGGGTCGGCTGCACATACGCCCAGGCTCTGTCCACTGCGAGGCAGAAGATCAGCCTGACAGAGCTGGGCATCGAGGGTGTGCGCCCGAAGCGCTCCATAACCGGCGGTCTGATCCTCGAGATCGCCGGAAAAGACAGGGTGGCCAAGGCTACTAGCCTGGCTGAGAAGATGACCGAGGCCCTGTCGGGAACGGGGGTGCGAGTGTCCAGGCCCGTGAAGCTTGTTGAGCTTCGTGTCAGGGGCCTGGACGAGTCTGTCGGTGTATCCGAGGTGGCGGCTTCACTCGCGGAGGCGGGCGGCTGCGAGGCGGCCCGTGTCAAGGTGGGGGCTATTCGTAGCTCCCGCCGGGGTATGGGCTCGGCGTGGGTCCAGTGCCCTGCGGAGGCCGCCATCAAGATCTCGAAGGCTGGTAGAGTGCGCGTCGGATGGACTATGGCGCGCATTGAGCCACTCGAGCGGCGACCGCTCCGCTGCTATCGCTGCCTCGAGGTCGGGCATGCGAGGCAGCAGTGTTCGGCTGCAGTCGACAGGGGTGGCCGCTGCTACCGCTGTGGTGGGGAGGGACACAGGGCAAGCGAGTGCTCGCGCCCGCTGAAGTGCCCCCTCTGCGGCGACCTTGGGCGTCCAGCATCCCACCGGCTGGGCGGCAAGGCTTGCGCCCAGAAGCCGAGCGGCGGTCGACAGCGGAATCCGCAGGTGGCGGGGACTGCGGCTTCGGTAGAAGTACCTGTGGTGGTGGGGCCTGCGCAGAGCGCACCTGCGGCCCCAGACCCGGAGGAGGTCATGGCCACTGATTGAGTTCAGTGCCTGCCTCCTCCAGACAAACGCGAACCACTCGCGCGCTGCACAAGACCTGCTGATGCAGGCTATGCGCGAGTGGAGCGTTGCAGTGGCGGTGATCGCGGAGCCGTACGCTGTCCCGGACCACCCGTCGTGGACGGGGGACAGGCGTGGCTCGGTCGCGATCACCTGGAGCCACGTTCCAGGCTCACCGTCGGTCACCCAGTTGGAGATCGGCGACGGATACGTTGCCGTCGAGTGGGGCGACCTCGTGGTGGTGGGTTGTTATATCTCCCCGAGCTGCGGCCTCGGGGGGTTTGACGCCCACCTGGGTAGGATCAGCCAATGTTTGGCTCGATTCCTGCCTCGTCCCGTGCTTGTGATGGGGGATTTCAACGCCCACGCTTGTGCGTGGGGCTCCCCCAGCACGGACGCGCGGGGTCGCGGCCTGCTGGACTGGGCCGCGGGTCATGACCTTAGGCTCGTGAACCGCGGGTCGGCGGCAACCTGTGTGCGGTGGCAGGGGTCATCCATAGTGGATGTAACGTTTTGCTCCCCTGCTGCCGTGCGCCGCGTCGATCGTTGGCGGGTGGCGGAGGGCGTTGAAACCCTCTCCGACCACCTGTACATCTTCATGGATGTGGTGGCTGACGGTGGCCTTAATCGTCCCTTGCGGCGGCCTGACCTTGTGGGGAAGTCGGCGCCGCGATGGTCGCTCACGCGCCTGAACGACGACATGATGCGTGCTGCTGCTCATGTCGTTGCGTGGGGCGACCAGCGATTTTCCCACGTGGGCGGGGCTGATGGTGCGGCGCGTTGGCTTCGGGGCGTGCTCACTAACATCTGTGACGCCTCGATGCCCCGGGCCGGGCGTTTGCGCCGTCATGCGGTGTACTGGTGGTCGGAGGGGATAGCGCAATTGCGTGACTCCTGCGTCCGCGCTAGGCGCCGGTACACCAGAGCCCGCCGCCGTGGTCGTCGCGGGGACGACAGAGTTGAGGAGGCGTACCGGGGATACCGTGATGCGCGGTCGCGGCTGCGCGCTGCTATTGCGGCTGCGAAGGCCGCCGCGTGGAGTGAGCTTCTCGGGACGATCGACCGGGACCCATGGGGCCGCCCGTACCGAATGGTGCTGGGCAAGCTCCGTCCCTGGGTCCCGCCGGTGACGGAGTCCCTTGACCCCCGTCTGCTCGAGACCGTGGTGGACACACTATTCCCCACGGTCGCGGTGGACAGCCGCCTGGAAGCGGCGGTGTCGGATGACCCGACCATCTGGTCCTCCGACATGGGGGTCACTCGCGAGGAGCTGGCTCGCGCGATGAAGCGCACGGGGGCGCGCAATACCGCCCCTGGCCCGGATGGTATCCCCGGGCGCGTGTTGGTGGCGGCCCTCGGTTCTCTGGGTGACGCTTTCAGCGACATCCTGAGCGGGTGCCTGGAGACCGGGGTGTTTCCGCCGTCATGGAGGCGCGGCCGACTGGTCCTCCTTAAAAAGGAGCGCAGGCCCGCGGTGTCTCCCTCGGCATACCGGCCGATATGTCTGCTGGACGAGGCGGGGAAGCTATTCGAACGCGTCATTGCGTTCCGCCTCGTCGCCCACCTGTCTGGGGTAGGGCCCGATCTATCGAACTGCCAGTTCGGATTCCGGGAGGGACGGTCCACCGTGGACGCAATTTCACGGGTCCGTTCCCTCTCGGAGGCAGTGGTTTCGCAGGGTGGGGTGGCGTTGGCAGTATCCCTTGATATTGTCAACGCTTTTAACTCCCTGCCCTGGCGTACAATTAGGGCGGCACTGTTTCACCACCGGGTGCCGCCCTACCTACGGAGGATCATCGGGTCCTACCTATCGTCAAGATGGGTGGAGTATTCCGGCCGGGATGCACAGTTCATCGAGAGGGAGACTCTTTGTGGGGTCCCGCAGGGATCAGTGCTGGGTCCCTTGCTGTGGGACCTCGCATACGACAAGGTGTTGCGGGCTGCGCTCCCCCCCGGGGTCACCATCACGTGTTACGCTGACGACACGTTGGTGCTGGCCACGGGGGAGGACTATGAGAGGACGCTGCGCCTCTGTGAGTGCGGGGTGGCGTGCGTCGTCGCCGAGATCAGGGGACTGGGGCTGCGGGTTGCCCCCGAGAAAACCGAGTGTGTGTGGTTCTACGACACCGCTCGGCGGGGAGAGCCGCCCCAGTCCTGGCTGCGTGTAGGTGAGTCGAGCGTCGAGGTGGGCCGTACCATGAAGTACTTGGGGCTCACCATCGACAGCCAGTGGCGTTTTGAGGACCATTTTGCTGGTCTGGCCCCCCGGGTGGAGAGAGCCGCGGCCGCGTTGGGCCGGCTCCTCCCGAATCTGGGGGGTCCCCAGGATGGGGTTCGCCGCCTGTATGCGGGAGTCGTACGCTCGATGGTGCTTTATGGCGCACCAATATGGGCGTGCGACTTGATGGCCAGCCGGCGCAGTCGTGCATTGCTGCGTCGGCTAGAAAGACCGATGGCCATCCGGATCGTGCGGGGTTACCGCACGGTCTCATACAGGGCGGCGATGATGCTGGCGGGTCTCCTTCCACTGGAGATCCTGGCGGAGGAGGCGGCGATGATGTACGTCCTTGCCGTTCGCCTCCGCCAGTCGGGTGGGGACCCATTAGCACAGGAAGCGGACCTGGCTTCCTGGAGACGCCACGCGCGGCGGCACGCTGAGTCGGAGTGGCAACGACAGTTGTCGGAGCCGTCGGACTCTGGCCGGCGTGTTGCCAGCGCCGTTCTGCCCGTCCTACGCTCATGGACGGGTAGAACGTGGGGTAGACTCACCTACAGGGTGACGCAGATGCTCGCCGGACATGGATGCTTCGGCGAGTATCTGCGACGAATCGGCCGAGAGCCGACGACGCAGTGCCACCACTGCGGTGAGGAGGTGGACACGGCGCAACACACTCTGGAGGAGTGTCCCGCGTGGTCCCGGGAGCGCCGTGTCCTCCGAATGTGTATTGGAGGAGATCTCTCGCTGCCAGCGGTCGTGTCATCGATGCTGGACAGCGAGGGAGCCTGGAAGGCGGTGGTCTCCTTCTGCGAGCAAGTAATGCTGCAGAAGGAGGCCGCCGAAAGGGTTCGCGAGGGAGCGCGACCCTCGTCAGGGCGAGGTGGCGGCAGTAGGCGACGTGGGCGCCGTCGTGTCGCCACCTGAGTGGTGAAGTTGTGGCGTTGCGGGGGAGGAATTTTCTGCCCACATCTCCCCCATTGCAACGCTACAGGGAGAAGCTGCTGAGTCGGGTGGGGGCCCGATTCGGCATTGCACAGCTTCTCCCCAGGCGGAGTGGCGTCGTGTTGTGGCTGCACGGCGCCATTGATACCTGAAGGTCTTAGGTAATACCGGGGGTCACGTTGACCCCCCGAGATAGAGCCTCCGTTGAGGCGAGGCGTGGGGGGAGTACTGGATGTGTTCTTCCAGAGTTCCCGGTACTCCCCCAACACGCAGAGGCAGGCCACCGTGGAGGTTTTAGCGGGTAAAAATCCCGCATAACCTCGCCATCCCCCCCCAGGGTGGTGGGGTATCTTTCGAAGATTTCCTCCACGTTAAAATAAAAAAAAAAAAAAAGGTTCGGGTTAGGTTCGGGTTAGGTGGGGAGCACAAGGTTGGTACAGTCTTTCACGGCGGTCTGTCGTGTCAAAAACCCCGATGGAACTGATATTCCTCTGAATAGTGAGTACGTGCCTCGGTGCCCGCCGCAAGGTGGGTATCCCGGGCATCGTCTCACTAGGACGAAAATTTCGGTGAAGTTGGCGGGACTGTACTGACCAAATCCACACACCTCACCTCCACGAGGGGCTCCCTGGGACTCTGCACCGACTTTGTCGGGGCAAGAGTGCGAAAGAGTGTGTGGTAACAGGACGGATATCATCGTTGACGACATGGCGACTTTTTCAAAAAACAATATGGATAGCACAACGACAGGATTAAACGTTTACGGTGCAGGGGGCGTCGGATCCCCCAGTACCGGTCCGATGGGTGGTTCTCGCGCGGGCCCCCACGGATCGTTAACCAGCGACCGCGGGACGTTGGCGGTGGTCAGTCAGGCCGCCACGTCGAAAAATGCTACTGGCTTGAATGATGTGCCTTCGGGGAGGGGCGACCATCGGTCGCCACCCACCGCGGGTGATTTGGGGCCCGACGTCACGGGGTGGTCGTCGGACTCCTCTAGCGGCGGCCGTACCTTGCTGCTGCAGGGTGGCCGCTCAGTGAGGAAGCGAGCGAGGAATGTCTCCTCCTCCGCTGGCGACGAGTCGGCGTCGGTGAGATACTCGCGGGCTTCAAGCGCTTCACTGCCGAAGGAGGAAGACCTGGCAGCGGCGATGATAAGGGAAGCCTCGGGGGGTCTCGGCGGCCTCATATTCGAGAATATGAGAGCCGTCGAGAAGGTTTCTTGTAGCTCCAAGAACCTCCAGGGCCGCTTCGTGAGGAAGCTCCGCGTGGCTGCGCTTACCGCCAAGGCAGCTGCAACGGAGCTCGTTAAGCGGTCCACCGCGAGCGCCGATGCCTCCTGGCTGGAACAGGAAAATCGGCAGCTGCGCGCGGAGCTGAAGGAGGTGCGGAGGGAGATGGCCCTCTTGAAGGATGCCGTCTCCAAGATGAAGGCGGCTCCTGAGACGGCGAGCGTGTCGACTCGGCGGGTCGCCCGGGCACGAGATGCGGTGGTTGCATCGGCGGCTGCTGCGCCAGCGGAGCCGACTGTGCGGCCTGTGCCGGATCCGCGAATGGAGTGCTTTCCGGGTGGTGCTGGAGTTGAACATTTGGTTGCCAGCATCACCAGGATGGTTGACGAGAGGCTGTCGGCGCTGAGGGCGGAGTTGGCGCCGATGGTCCCTGGCGGCGGAGTGGGGTCCGGTAAGGCGATACCGGCCCCTGGAGCGGCGGATCTCCCTGTCGCTGCGCGGCAGGATGGGCGCAGCGCCCCACCGAAGGAGCAGCCGTGGCGGGAGGTCACGCATAAGCGCCGAAAGAAGCGTGGGGCTGCATCTGCGGCGGCGGCGGGCGGCTCGGGCGTGCGTCCCGTCGGTTCGGGAATGGGACCCGACAGACGGCGGGCGAAACCAGCTCCTGCGAAGGGCGGAGCGAAAACAGCTGCGGTTCCGGTGGTGCAACGCCCCCCGAGGACAGCCGCTGTCGCCATCACCGTGCCGCCCGGGGTCGGCTGCACATACGCCCAGGCTCTGTCCACTGCGAGGCAGAAGATCAGCCTGACAGAGCTGGGCATCGAGGGTGTGCGCCCGAAGCGCTCCATAACCGGCGGTCTCATCCTCGAGATCGCCGGAAAAGACAGGGTGGCCAAGGCTACTAGCCTGGCTGAGAAGATGACCGAGGCCCTGTCTGGCACGGGGGTGCGAGTGTCCAGGCCCGTGAAGCTTGTTGAGCTTCGTGTCAGGGGCCTGGACGAGTCTGTCGATGTATCCGAGGTGGCGGCTTCACTCGCGGAGGCGGGCGGCTGCGAGGCGGCCCGTGTCAAGGTGGGGGCTATTCGTAGCTCCCGCCGGGGTATGGGCTCGGCGTGGGTCCAGTGCCCTGCGGAGGCCGCTCTCAGGATCTCGAAGGCTGGCAAGATACGCGTCGGGTGGACTATGGCGCGTATCGAGCCCCTGGAGCGGCGACCGCTGCGCTGTTTCCGTTGCCTCGAGGTCGGACACGCGAGGCAGCAGTGTTCGGCGGCGGTTGACAGGGGTGCCCGCTGCTACCGCTGTGGTGGGGAGGGTCACAGGGCAAGCGAGTGCTCGCGCCCGCTGAAGTGCCCTCTGTGCAGCGACCATGGGCGCCCCTCCTCTCACCGCCTGGGCGGCAAGTCTTGCTTGCAGAGGCCATCGGGTGGGGGTCGGCGAGCTTCGCCGGCGGTGGCGGCTGCAGCACCGGCCGAAGCTGAGAGGGCAGTCGAGCCGGTTCAGAGCGCTCTGCCGGCTCGAGACATGGAGGAGGTCATGGCCACTGATTGAGTTCGGTGCCTGGCTCCTACAGACAAACGCCAACCACTCGCGCGCGGCACAAGACCTGCTCATGCAGGCTATGCGCGAGTGGAGCGTTGCAGTGGCGGTGATCGCGGAGCCGTACGCTGTCCCGGACCACCCGTCGTGGACGGGGGACAGCCGCGGCTCGGTCGCGATCACCTGGAGCCACGTTCCAGGCTCACCGTCGGCCACCAAGTTGGAGATCGGCGACGGTTACGTTGCCGTCGAGTGGGGCGACCTCGTGGTGGTGGGTTGTTACATCTCCCCGAGCTGCGGCCTCGGGGGGGGGGTTGACCCCCACCTGGGTAGGATCAGCCAATGTTTGGCTCGATTCTTGCCTCGTACCGTGCTTGTGATGGGGGACTTCAACGCCCACGTCTGTGCGTGGGGCTCCCCCAGCAGGGACGCATGGGGTCGCGGCCTGTTAGGTTGGGCGGAGAGTCACGACCTTAGGCTCGTGAACCGCGGTTCGGCGGCGACGTGTGTGCGGTGGCAGGGTACATCCATAGTGTATGTCACGTTTTGCTCCCCTGCTGCCATGCGCCGTGTCGATCGGCGGCGGGTGGCGGAGGGAGTTGAAACCCTCTCCGACCACCAGTACATCTTTATGGATGTGGTGGCTAACGGTTGCCCTAGTCGTGCCCTGCGGCTGCCTGGCCCTGTGAGGAAGTCGGCGCCGCGATGGTCGCTCACGTGCCTGAACGGCGACATGATGCGAGCTGCTGCTCATGTCGTTGCGGGGTGCGACCACCGATTTTTACATATGGGCGGTGCTGATGGTGCGGCGCGGTGGCTTCGGGGCGTGCTCGCTAGCATCTGTGACGCCTCGATGCCCCGGGCCGGGCGTTCGCGCGGGCGGGCTGTGTACTGGTGGTCGGCCGAGATCGCGGAGCTGCGCGAATCGTGCGTCCGCGCTAGGCGCCGGTACAACAGATCCCGCCGCCGTGGTCGTCGCGGGGACGACATCGTAGAGGTGGCGTACCGGGGATACCGTGATGCGCGGTCGCGGCTTCGCGCTGCTATTGCGGCTGCGAAGGCCGCCGCGTGGAGTGAGCTCCTCGGGACGATCGACCGGGACCCATGGGGCCGCCCGTACCGAATGGTGCTGGGCAAGCTCCGCCCCTGGGTTCCGCCGGTGACGGAGTCCCTTGACCCCCGTCTGCTCGAGACCGTGGTGGACACACTATTCCCCACGGTCGCGGTGGACAGCCGCCTGGAAGTGGCGGTGTCGGATGACCCGACCATCTGGTCCTCCGACATGGGGGTCACTCGCGAGGAGCTGGCTCGCGCGATGAAGCGCACGGGGGCGCGCAATACCGCCCCTGGCCCGGATGGTATCCCCGGGCGCGTGTTGGTGGCGGCCCTCGGTTCTCTGGGTGACGCGTTCAGTGACATCCTGAGCGGGTGCCTGGAGACCGGGGTGTTTCCGCCGTCATGGAGGCGCGGCCGACTGGTCCTCCTTAAAAAGGAGCGCAGGCCCGCGGTGTCTCCCTCGGCATACCGGCCGATATGTCTTCTGGACGAGGCGGGGAAGTTGTTCGAGCGCGTGATTGCGTTCCGCCTCGTCGCCCACCTGTCTGGGGTAGGGCCCGATCTTTCGAACTGCCAGTTCGGATTCCGGGAGGGACGGTCCACCGTGGACGCAATTTCACGGGTGCGTTCCCTCTCGGAGGCAGTCGTTTCGCAGGGTGGGGTGGCGTTGGCAGTATCCCTTGATATTGTCAACGCTTTTAACTCCCTGCCCTGGCGGACAATTAGGGCGGCACTGTTTCACCACCGGGTGCCGCCCTACCTACGGAGGATCATCGGGTCCTACCTATCATACAGATGGGTGGAGTATTCCGGCCGGGATGAACGTTTCATCGAGAGGGAGACTCTGTGCGGGGTCCCGCAGGGATCGGTGTTGGGCCCCTTGCTGTGGGACCTTGCATACGACAAGGTATTGCGGGCTGCGCTCCCCCCCGGGGTCACCATCACGTGTTACGCTGATGACACGTTGGTGCTGGCCACGGGGGAGGACTATGAGAGGACGCTGCGCCTCTGTGAGTGCGGGGTGGCGTGCGTCGTCGCGGAGATTGGGGGACTGGGGCTGCGGGTTGCCCCCGAGAAGACCGAGTGTGTGTGGTTCTACGACACCGCTCGGCGGGGTGAACCGCCGCAGTCCTGGCTCCGTGTAGGTGAGTCGAGCGTCGAGGTGGGCCGTACCATGAAGTACTTGGGGCTCACCATCGACAGCCAGTGGCGTTTTGAGGACCATTTTGCTGGTCTGGCCCCCCGGGTGGAGAGAGCCGCGGCCGCGTTGGGCCGGCTCCTCCCGAATCTGGGGGGTCCCCAGGATGGGGTTCGCCGCCTGTATTCGGGAGTCGTGCGTTCCATGGTGCTGTATGGCGCACCAATATGGGCGTGCGACTTGATGGCCAGCCGGCGCAGCCGTGCTTTGCTGCGTCGGCTAGAAAGACCGATGGCCATCCGGATCGTGCGGGGTTACCGCACGGTCTCATACAGGGCGGCGATGATGCTGGCGGGTCTCCTTCCATTGGAGATCCTGGCGGAGGAGGCGGCGACGATGTACGTCCTTGCCGTTCGCCTCCGCCAGTCGGGTGGGGACCCGTCAGCACAGGAAGCGGACCTGGCTTCCTGGAGACGCCACGCGCGGCGGCACGCTGAGTCGGAGTGGCAACGACAGTTGTCGGAGCCGTCTGACTCTGGCCGGCGTGTTGCCAGCGCCGTTCTGCCCGTCCTACGCTCATGGACGGGTAGAACGTGGGGTAGACTCACCTACAGGGTGACGCAGATGCTCGCCGGACATGGATGCTTCGGCGAGTATCTGCGACGAATCGGCCGAGAGCCGACGACGCAGTGCCACCACTGCGGTGAGGAGGTTGACACGGCGCAACACACTCTGGAGGAGTGTCCCGCGTGGTCCCGGGAGCGCCGTGTCCTCCGAACGGTTATTGGAGGAGATCTCTCGCTGCCAGCGGTCGTTTCATCGATGCTGGACAGCGAGGGAGCCTGGAAGGCGGTGGTCTCCTTCTGCGAGCAAGTAATGCTGCAGAAGGAGGCCGCCGAGAGGGTTCGCGAGAGGGCGCGACCCTCGTCAGGGCGAGGTGGCGGCAGTAGGCGACGTGGGCGCCGTCGTGTCGCCACCTGAGTGGTGAAGTTGTAGCGTTGCGGGGGAGGAATTTTCTGCCCACATCTCCCCCATTGCAACGCTACAGGGAGAAGCTGCTGAGTCGGGTGGGGGCCCGATTCGGCATTGCACAGCTTCTCCCCAGGCGGAATGGCGTCGTGTTGTGGCTGCACGGCGTCATAGATACCTAATGGTCTTAGGCAATACCGGGGGTCATGTTGACCCCCCGAGATCGAGCCTCCGTTGAGGCGAGGCGTGGGGGGAGTACTGGATGTGTTCTTCCAGAGTTCCCGGTACTCCCCCAACACGCAGAGGCAGGCCACCGTGGAGGTTTTAGCGGGTAGAAATCCCGCATAACCTCGCCATCCCCCCCCAGGGTGGTGGGGTATCTTTCGAAGATTTCCTCCACGTTAAAATAAAAAAAAAAAAAAAGGTTCGGGTTAGGTTCGGGTTAGGTGGGGAGCACAAGGTTGGTACAGTCTTTCACGGCGGTCTGTCGTGTCAAAAACCCCGATGGAACTGATATTCCTCTGAATAGTGAGTACGTGCCTCGGTGCCTGCCGCAAGGTGGGTATCCCGGGCATCGTCTCACTAGGACGAAAATTTCGGTGAAGTTGGCGGGACTGTACTGACCAAATCCACACACCTCACCTCCACGAGGGGCTCCCTGGGACTCTGCACCGACTTTGTCGGGGCAAGAGTGCGAAAGAGTGTGTGGTAACAGGACGGATATCATCGTTGACGACATGGCGACTTTTCAAAAAACAATATGGATAGCACAACGATAGGATCTAACGTTTACGGTGCAGGGGGCGTCGGATCCCCCAGTACCGGTCCGATGGGTGGTTCTCGCGCGGGCCCCCACGGATCGTTAACCAGCGACCGCGGGACGTTGGCGGTGGTCAGTCAGGCCGCCACGTCGCAAAATGCTACTGGCTTGAATGATGTGCCTTCGGGGAGGGGCGACCATCGGTCGCCACCCACCGCGGGTGATTTGGGGCCCGACGTCACGGGGTGGTCGTCGGACTCCTCTAGCGGCGGCCGTACCTTGCTGCTGCAGGGCGGCCGCTCAGTGAGGAAGCGGGCGAGGAATGTCTCCTCCTCCGCTGGCGACGAGTCGGCATCGGTGAGGTACTCACGGGCCTCAGCCGCTTCGCTGCCGAAAGAGGAAGACCTGGCGGCAGCGATGATAAAGGAAGCCTCGGGGGGTCTCGGCGGCCTCATATTCGAAAATATGAGAGCCGTCGAGAAGGTTTCTTGTAGCTCGAAGAACCTCCAGGGCCGCTTCGTTAGAAAGCTCCGAGTTGCTGCGCTCACCGCGAAGGCAGCGGCGACGGAGCTAGTTAAGCGGTCCACCGCGAGCGCCGATGCCTCCTGGCTGGAACAGGAGAATCGGCAGCTGCGCGAGCAGCTGAAGGAGGTGCGGAGGGAGATGGCCCTCTTGAAGGATGCCGTCTCCAAGATGAAGGCGGCTCCTGAGACGGCGAGCGTGTCGACTCGGCGGGTCGCCCGGGCACGAGATGCGGTGGTTGCATCGGCGGCTGCTGCGCCGGCGGAGCCGACTGTGCGGCCTGTGCCGGATCCGCGAATGGAGTGCTTTCCGGGTGGTGCTGGAGTTGAACATTTGGTTGCCAGCATCACCAGGATGGTTGACGAAAGGCTTTCGGCGCTGAGGGCGGAGTTGGCGCCGATGGTCCCTGGTGGCGGAGTGGGGTCACGGAAGGCGATACCGGCCCCTGGAGCGGCGGATCCTCGAGCTGCAGAGCTCCCTGTTGCTGCGCGACAGAGCGGGCGCAGCGCGCCGCCGAAGGAGCAGCCGTGGCGTGAAGTCACGAGAAAGCGCCGAAAGAAGCGTGGTGCTGCGTCTGCAGCCGGTGCTGGCGGTTCGGGCAGTCGTCCCATCGTTTCTGGGACGGGCCCCGACAGACGGCCGGCAAAACCGGCTCCTGCAAAGGGTGGAGCGCGGACCGCTGCGGTTCCGGTAGTGCAGCGCCCGCCGAGGACTGCCGCTGTCGCCCTCACCGTGCCGCCTGGAGTGGGCTGCACGTACGCCCAAGCTCTCGCCACTGCTAGGGAGCGTATCAGCCTGGCAGAGCTGGGCATCGAGGGTGTGCGCCCGAAGCGCTCCATTACCGGCGGTCTCATCCTCGAGATCGCCGGAAAAGACAGGGTGGCCAAGGCTACTAGCCTGGCCCAGAAGATGACCGAGGCCCTGTCTGGCACGGGAGTGCGAGTGTCCAGGCCCGTGAAGCTGGTTGAGCTTCGGATCAGGGGCCTGGACGAGTCCGTCGGCGTGGGCGAGGTGGCGGCTGCTCTGGCGGAGGCGGGCGGCTGCGAGGCGGCCCGAGTCAAGGTGGGAGCTATTCGTAGCTCCCGCCGGGGTATGGGATCGGCATGGGTCCAGTGCCCTGCGGAGGCCGCAGTCAGGATCTCGAAGGCTGGCAAGATACGCGTCGGGTGGACTATGGCGCGTATTGAGCCCCTCGAGAAGCGACCGCTGCGCTGTTTCCGTTGCCTCGAGGTCGGGCACGCGAGGCAGCAGTGTTCGGCGGCGCTTGACAGGGGTTCCCGCTGCTACCGCTGCGGTGGGGAGGGTCACAGGGCAAGCGAGTGCTCGCGCCCGCTGAAGTGCCCCCTCTGCAGCGACCTTGGGCGTCCAGCATCCCACCGGCTGGGCGGCAAGGCTTGCGCCCAGAAACCGAGCGGCGGTCGACAGCGAAAGCCGCAGGTGGCGGAGGCTGCGGCTTCGGTAGAAGTACCTGTGGTGGAGGGGCCTGCGCAGAGCGCACCTGCGGCCCCAGACCCGGAGGAGGTCATGGCCACTGATTGAGTTCAGTGCCTGCCTCCTCCAGACAAACGCGAACCACTCGCGCGCAGCACAAGACCTGCTGATGCAGGCTATGCGCGAGTGGAGCGTTGCAGTGGCGGTGATCGCGGAGCCGTACGCTGTCCCGGACCACCCGTCGTGGACGGGGGACAGCCGCGGCTCGGTCGCGATCACCTGGAGCCACGTTCCAGGCTCACCGTCGGCCACCAAGTTGGAGATCGGCGACGGTTACGTTGCCGTCGAGTGGGGCGACCTCGTGGTGGTGGGTTGTTATATCTCCCCGAGCTGCGGCCTCGGGGGGTTTGACGCCCACCTGGGTAGGATCAGCCAATGTTTGGCTCGATTCCTGCCTCGTCCCGTGCTTGTGATGGGGGATTTCAACGCCCACGCTTGTGCGTGGGGCTCCCCCAGCACGGACGCGCGGGGTCGCGGCCTGCTGGATTGGGCCGCGGGTCATGACCTTAGGCTCGTGAACCGCGGTTCGGCGGCGACGTGTGTGCGGTGGCAGGGTTCGTCCATAGTGGATGTGACGTTTTGCTCCCCTGCTGCCGTGCGCCGCGTCGATCGTTGGCGGGTGGCGGAGGGCGTTGAAACCCTCTCCGACCACCTGTACATCTTCATGGATGTGGTGGCTGACGGTGGCCTTAATCGCCCCCTGCGGCGGCCTGACCATGTGGGGAAGTCGGCGCCGCGATGGTCGCTCACGCGCCTGAACGACGACGTGATGCGAGCTGCTGCTCATGTCGTTGCGTGGGGCGACCACCGATTTTCCCATATGGGCGGTGCTGATGGTGCGGCGCGGTGGCTTCGGGGCGTGCTCACTGACATCTGTGACGCCTCGATGCCGCGGGCCCGGCGCTTGCGCCATCATGCGGTGTACTGGTGGTCGGCCGAGATCGCGGAGCTGCGCGACTCGTGCGTCCGCGCTAGGCGCCGGTACACCAGGGCCCGCCGCCGTGGTCGTCGCGGGGACGACAGGGTTGAGGAGGCGTACCGGGGATACCGAGATGCGCGGTCGCGGCTGCGAGCTGCTATTGCGGCTGCGAAGGCCGCCGCGTGGAGTGAGCTCCTCGGGACGATCGACCGGGACCCATGGGGCCGCCCGTACCGAATGGTGCTGGGCAAGCTCCGCCCCTGGGTTCCGCCGGTGACGGAGTCCCTTGACCCCCGTCTGCTCGAGACCGTGGTGGACACACTATTCCCCACGGTCTCGGTGGACAGCCGCCTGGAAGCGGCGGTGTCGGATGACCCGACCATCTGGTCCTCCGACATGGGGGTCACTCGCGAGGAGCTGGCTCGCGCGATGAAGCGCACGGGGGCGCGCAATGCCGCCCCTGGCCCGGATGGTATCCCCGGGCGCGTGTTGGTGGCGGCCCTCGGCTCTCTGGGTGACGCGTTCAGTGACATCCTGAGCGGGTGCCTGGAGACCGGGGTGTTTCCGCCGTCATGGAGGCGCGGCCGACTGGTCCTCCTTAAAAAGGAGCGCAGGCCCGCGGTGTCTCCCTCGGCATACCGGCCGATATGTCTTCTGGACGAGGCGGGGAAGTTATTCGAGCGCGTGATTGCGTTCCGCCTCGTCGCCCACCTGTCTGGGGTAGGGCCCGATCTTTCGAACTGCCAGTTCGGATTCCGGGAGGGACGGTCCACCGTGGACGCAATTGCACGGGTGCGTTCCCTCTCGGAGGCAGTGGTTTCGCAGGGTGGGGTGGCGTTGGCAGTATCCCTTGATATTGTCAACGCTTTTAACTCCCTGCCCTGGCGAACAATTAGGGCGGCCCTGGTTCACCACCGGGTGCCGCCCTACCTACGGAGGATCATCGGGTCCTACCTATCGTACAGATGGGTGGAGTACTCCGGCCGGGATGCACACTTCATCGAGAGGGAGACTCTTTGTGGGGTCCCGCAGGGATCGGTGTTGGGCCCCTTGCTGTGGGACCTTGCATACGACAAGGTGTTGCGGGCTGCGCTCCCCCCCGGGGTCACCATCACGTGTTACGCTGACGACACGTTGGTGCTGGCCACGGGGGAGGACTATGAGAGGACGCTGCGCCTCTGTGAGTGCGGGGTGGCATGCGTCGTCGCCGAGATCAGGGGTCTGGGGCTGCGGGTTGCCCCCGAGAAAACCGAGTGTGTGTGGTTCTACGACACCGCTCGGCGGGGCGAACCGCCGCAGTCCTGGCTCCGTGTAGGTGAGTCGAGCGTCGAGGTGGGCCGTACCATGAAGTACTTGGGGCTCACCATCGACAGCCAGTGGCGTTTTGAGGACCATTTTGCTGGTCTGGCCCCCCGGGTGGAGAGAGCCGCGGCCGCGTTGGGCCGGCTCCTCCCGAATCTGGGGGGTCCCCAGGATGGGGTTCGCCGCCTGTATGCGGGGGTCGTGCGCTCAATGGTGCTGTATGGCGCACCAATATGGGCGTTCGACCTGATGGCCAGCCGACGCAGCCGTGCTTTGCTGCGTCGGCTAGAAAGACCGATGGCCATCCGGATCGTGCGAGGTTACCGCACGGTCTCATACAGGGCGGCGATGATGCTGGCGGGTCTCCTTCCATTGGAGATCCTGGCGGAGGAGGCGGCGACGATGTACGTCCTTGCCGTTCGCCTCCGCCAGTCGGGTGGGGACCCGTCAGCACAGGAAGCGGACCTGGCTTCCTGGAGACGCCACGCGCGGCGGCACGCTGAGTCGGAGTGGCAACGACAGTTGTCGGAGCCGTCTGACTCTGGCCGGCGTGTTGCCAGCGCCGTTCTGCCCGTCCTACGCTCATGGATGGGTAGAACGTGGGGTAGGCTCACCTACAGGGTGACGCAGATGCTCGCCGGACATGGATGCTTCGGCGAGTATCTGCGACGAATCGGCCGAGAGCCGACGACGCAGTGCCACCACTGCGGTGAGGAGGTGGACACGGCGCAACACACTCTGGAGGAGTGTCCCGCGTGGTCCCGGGAGCGCCGTGTCCTCCGAAGGTGTATTGGAGGCGATCTCTCGCTGCCAGCGGTCGTGTCATCGATGCTGGACAGCGAGGGAGCCTGGAAGGCGGTGGTCTCCTTCGGCGAGCAAGTAATGCTGCAGAAGGAGGCCGCCGAGAGGGTTCGCGAGAGGGCGCGACCCTCGTCAGGGCGAGGTGGCGGCAGTAGGCGACGTGGGCGCCGTCGTGTCGCCACCTGAGTGGTGAAGTTGTAGCGTTGCGGGGGAGGAATTTTCTGCCCACATCTCCCCCATTGCAACGCTACAGGGAGAAGCTGCTGAGTCGGGTGGGGGCCCGATTCGGCATTGCACAGCTTCTCCCCAGGCGGAATGGCGTCGTGTTGTGGCTGCACGGCGTCATAGACACCTATTGGTCTTAGGTAATACCGGGGGTCATGTTGACCCCCCGAGATCGAGCCTCCGTTGAGGCGTGGCGTGGGGGGAGTACTGGATGTGTTCTTCCAGAGTTCCCGGTACTCCCCCAACACGCAGAGGCAGGCCACCGTGGAGGTTTTAGCGGGTAGAAATCCCGCATAACCTCGCCATCCCCCCCAGGGTGGTGGGGTATCTTTCGAAGATTTCCTCCACGTTAAAAAAAAAAAAAAAAAAAAAAGGTTCGGGTTAGGTTCGGGTTAGGTTCGGGTTAGGTTCGGGTTAGGTCGCAATTGGGGGGAGCACAAGGTTGGTACAGTCTTTCACGGCGGTCTGTCGTGTCAAAAACCCCGATGGAACTGATATTCCTCTGAATAGTGAGTACGTGCCTCGGTGCCCTCCGCAAGGTGGGTATCCCGGGCATCGTCTCACTAGGACGAAAATTTCGGTGAAGTTGGCGGGACTGTACTGACCAAATCCACACACCTCACCTCCACGAG
>JAOPTO010002452.1:0-17181 GCA_033822845.1 Tetrapedia diversipes
ATAATAGTCTATGACTCGGTTTAATTCAAGTATCAACACATATGAACACGTCTACTCGGAATGTGTTTCAGTTTTTCCTTCTTCTGGAAAACGCTCCTTATATTCCAAAACATTACATGCAACAATGAAAAGTTGTTGTTCTGGGAGTTTTAGTTAACTCCATGCAAAAGAAATCACTTGTCAAAGGGTAATAGATCACATGCATGCATCAGTATTTGTTCCGTTTAGTATAGCCACTCGAATATACATGTTACCCTCCTATAACACGGTAGGTAGATTCTTAGAAAATGCCGTGTTGTGTGAAACCGTGTTGTATGAGACCCACAGCCAGTACAAAAAGTGGGGTTACGTTTCGAAAACTTATTAAAAACAATTTTTTTCTTAATTCTACGTAAGCTAGTTATTTTTTATTAAAAATATATATGTAAATATGTACACCCAACACTTTTCTTACACGGTAGATACGTTCCTTCGAAAAACGTGCAGAAAAAGTTGTGTACATAAATACATGCGACATGTCGTAAATTTGGGGATATGTTCCACAACTTTAAAAAATCGTGTAAGAAGAAAGGACTCTGAATATTTTCCTAAAAAATCGTGCAAAAGAAGTAATAATGAAATCCATGTTACATAAGTATTTATGAAACAAAAACAATTCATTTTTATTACAGAAGAAATTAAAATTAGTGTACAGTGAAAATTCAATCCATAAGTACTAAATATATAAAAATTCCAATTGAAATTAGGAATAGAAATCAATTTTGCAACTATTCATCGCTACTTCATAACAAGCATGCAGGTTTATTACGGAGTGGACCAAAAATGCTATCATTAATAGATAAGTCAGATATATCTAGCACAACGTCCGGCTTGATTCAAATGAAGAACTTCATTCGTTATTAACGGCCTTTGTTGGTTTTTTTGATGTTAATTATAAAGTCTGTTATTAGCGGCTGGTCTTTTGGTTTCTCTAGTTGCTTAAAGAAAAATTTGTTACGGATTCCTGTTAGAACAAAAAATTCGTATAAAAAAGTGTATTTATTCTCATTGGTGAACTGCGTTATTTCAAAATCGTGTAAAAAAAGAGTTGGGTGTATGTAAAACACGAAACAAAAAAAAAAAAACAAACAAAAATATTACTTTAGTTTAACACACATTTAATTTAATAAATTTCTTCGTCGCCGCTGTTCAGTACAATCAACCGAGGACGTTTTTTCGATGGAATTATATCGCCTTTCACTTTCAGAACTTTTTTCATCATCTAAAGTTCTTGCAGGTTTTTCCCTCTTAAAAAAATCTGTAATTTCACTTTGTCCGCCGGTTCTTACCAGGTCATTGTAAATTTCTCGGTATGGAGCTAAACAGTTTTGTAGCTCCCTTTTGAATTTTCGGCTTCTCTCAGCGGAAAGATCTGCATTAGAAAAAAATGACTCGAGGTCTTCTTGTAATTTTTTTAATGCTAAATTATTAACTCAAACGGTTAAGACGGCAAGCCTTACCGTGACTGTGGAAGTACAATGTTGTATAAAGATTTTTGCAATTTTCTTATCTTGTTAGAGCAAAACCGCGTTATAGGATGTCGTGTTGTAGGAGGTTTACCGCAATTTGTTAACAGAGATCTAATTCAAAATGGAAATCCGAGGAGTATACTTGGTATATAAGATAGCGATCCTATGATATACAAAAGAAGTTATTTTTAATGCTTCCGGGGCATTAATTTAATTACTTTTGGAGCAGTGGTTAATACTTCGGTTATAATAAGTGAATCTTTTAATTAGCTTTATTAAATCGCCTGTTTATTTTATTACATGATGCTATTCACTCTACATACAATTTACGACTGATGACCGTTGTCTTACACACTAATATATAATGTAATGATCCATCAGATGGCGTCATACATCATATTGCCGAATCCTAATTTCTCGACAATTACAACTAATAATTACAAAAAGATGTGGATGAAAATTAATCGCTAATACATTGCATGCTGGTTAACGCTAGATTTACAGACATTTCTTCTCTATGTATTTCTAATATACGTATACTAAGAAATAGGTATATTTATTACAAATAGAATTTCATATCAGAATTTGAAATTGCAGAACTGAAAGGGAAATAAATTTGTGTATATATTCGTATCACTTCATCAATAAAAGTTAGCAATAATTGCCAGGAATTGCTAGTAATTGTTTTTGTAAATTTTACTTATGAAGTCCGGAATCCGTAAAATTATAAACTCTATACAGGTTCGTAAAACATTTTTATATTTTATTATAACTATGCAATTCTGTAGACATATCATGATCACTAGAATCCTCAGAATCGCTTGAATATTGTAATGGGATAGCTTTTAATGTCTTTCTTTTTGGATAAACATCATTGTCACTGTCGATCTGATTTCTAAATCAGAATCTTCTGAGAATAATTCGGTAAAGTGTCATCGATATACTTATTAGTAAATTGACTTGTATTACAATCAACCGAGGACGTTTTTTCGATGGAATTATATCGCCTTTCACTTTCAGAACTTTTTTCATCATCCAAAGTTCTTGCATGATTTTCCCTCTTAAAAAAATCTGTAATTTCTCTTTGTCCGCTGGTTCTTACCAGGTCATTGTAAATTTCTCGGTATGGAGCTAAACAGTTTTGTAGCTCCCAGTTAAATTAACAGATAATAGCAAAGCATTCGTGTGAATGTAAATCTATACTAATTAACACTAGAACTACCAAACCAGTCAAAATGACCGGTTGGTGATTACTTATAGCAACCTTATAAATTCACTATGGTAAAGCTTCCAAAATTTACTACGATTTTCTGCAGAAGGTATAAATAAAGATTTGTTTTCTATGTATTCGGTATTTTTTCATGTAATTTACAATTCGATTTCTTCCATGCAAATAAGTACACTTTAACTGTCGGTAGTTCTAGTGTTAATAGAAATTATAGGTACATGATAGTAATTGACAGTATACAAATAATACAAGTTTGCACAATACTTTATAGTAATAATAATCAAATGTATTTAAAAGTTCAAAATATTTGAACAAATTAAATTTCAGTGTCCTTTTTTCCAATCTTTTTTATTACTTAATAATGAATTATTGTAATATTTATTAAGTAATATAATAAATCTTTGAGAACGATTTTTGTGGGTATAAATGTTTTCTATCGTTTTATTTAACAATAAGATCAATTTTGGTACATTTATCGTACATTAAATTTTCCATACTTTCTACACATGATAGACAGAAGTGTTAGAAAGATGGAATTTTGTAAATACGCATGATTGTATATAACTTTATAAGTTTTCCTCCATAACGAACTATGCAACCATCGTCCGTTTCTTGTTCTAATCGATTTACAATCATCCGTTACATCCACACCGTTCGATGCCGTTAAAGTATTTTCCTCGAAGGACGATGACAGGCACGTGATACTAATACCTGAAGTGTATCAATTAAATCTTTCATTTCGTTGATTATCAGTATTTTTAAATATTTGTAAGCAGTATGTAAAATCTTTTATTTAATAGATGTTAGTATATTAATAGAAACATCATTTATAATAAGTTATTAATTATATTTAATCAAAAACTATCAATTGTAGCTTGAAAAGGTGTGGAATCTATGACTGCACTACTAAAAGAAATATAAAACGCTAAAATTCGGAAGACTAACCTAAGACTACTTAAATCTTTCCCGTTATCACAGTGTGGAATAAAGTAACGGTAAAGAATAACAGAAAGTGGTGGAAATACCGAATTTCCTTTTTCTCTAATGTTTCACTGTACATTTGAAGTTCTTTTTTCAAGTTGGTACCTCGAATGCTTTGACTTAAAGAAGTACATTTTCATTATCATTGTCGTTTCTTTTTTTTGTACGCAAAATACTTGGTAAACATTATAACAGAAATATACACCTGCGTTTGTGGGTGAAGGAGGGAGAGGGAGTGGGAGTGAGCGATTGAGCGAGAGGTGGGTGTGTGGGTATTTTATTTGAATAAGACATTTAGATATTAGAGTACATCAATACTTTTTTTGTTTGGATTCCGTCCAGTTTTAAATGACAAATGAGTTCAGACTCATAATTATATGCATTAGTTCGGATAAACAAAATACGAATAAATGAAATTCTACTATATTCAGATAATGAGTGCCGGGATACCAGAAGCTACTACTGTATTGGAATAGTCGGCCTTTCTCGTGAATGCCTACAGCATCATCCTCTTTAACCAAACCACAAGTGCTCTTACATTGTTTAAATAGAAAACAAGTTTTATCCCGATAAAAGCATATCATGGTCGATGCGTTTTTTTCTGTTGCACGTCACAGTACTCAACATGGGACTTGCATTTTTTATTAACCACGTTAGACTATAAAGCATATCTATAACAGTCGTGTTCATTAATTTTTTCTGTTGTGCTATTTTTTCATCCCTTTATTCAATCTTACCAGGCGACATGGCTTACTGATGAAGAAGCTGTTTAAAAAGGGTAAAAAATATGGAACGGTGCCATCCGTCATATTTGCCATAAGGTAAAACGGTCTAATACGCTTCGACGAGAAATATCTCCCATTATAAAATTCTGTGCTAGTTTGGTAACTAGCTGTGTAAGTTTGATCAGTTCAAAGAAACAACATGATTTGCGTATTTTGTTTTGAAAAGAAAGTCGAATATTTTTCTTTAGATAACGATTGAATTTAGGTTAGTAAATCCGTTGATTTGTGGTTTAGTATTTGGAAGAGTTATTACCCTCTCAAATTTGTTAGTTACGTATTAATATTATATAATTATCTGCTGTCGGCAGACCAGGATGAGTCACCTATTTATGTATTCAACATGCTAGGAAGAAATTGATATAAAGAAAGAAGCAAATTAAACGAAAAGTTCAGTTCCAGAACACATTGCTATCTTTCTTACTTAATAGTCGCTTTGTTTATCCTCCAACTCTTCGCTCGCTTTCACTGACTCTCATATGCTCCGACACTTTTACAAACATACATCTATTATTCTGTAGGTAACACTCTTACATATAACATAACATTTAATTCTGATTCTCACCAGTTTAACCCATTGCCGCACACTTTTCATTTGACGATCGCGCTCAGAAACGCACTTTTTTTTTCAATTATTGACGACTGCCAGATGGAATCAAGTGTAAGTTGTATGTTTGCAAGTGAAAATTATCACATTTGGCCACAGTTTTTCCAAAAAAAAACTCTCGACGGCTATAAGTGTCATTTGCTCATCATGTCATTTTTTCTCTTCCCAGAGCAAATGACGGCTATGATCGTCGTGACGACTATACGGCATTTACTTTACTAATTCAGAATGATTTTTATGACTAAAAGGGAATAAATAGGTGTAATCTTAACACAAGAAAATCAGTTTGAAACAAACTTATCATTTGTAATTTATTTTACTTATAATATAGTAAAAATGAAATAAAAATTAATTCAGGAAACAAATTACATACATACAAGAAAGCATTATAAATGATAGGATTCGAAGCATTCTGGACACAATGGTGGTTTATGCGGACAAGTTTTGCATCTATATGACGTTTCTTTTTTAATTCGTTTGGTCGAACATTGTCTACAACGTAAAAAATAAGTTTTACGCTGAAAATCAACAGGTGGAGGTATCTTTTCCAAGAAATGTTGTTGTGAACAATTTGTCGATGTCAGTGGTAATGCATTTATTTGTTTCGGTCGACCACGCGTAGGTGTGAATGCCACTAAATTCTTTCCAGAAATTACAGTATTAGGTAGTGCGATCAATGATTGTATTACCAAATCTCTAAACTGTAGGAATGTCGTTGAGTTATGAAATTGTCGATAGATAAAGTAGGAATTCCAAACGCATAGATCTAAAAGATGAGAAAGAAGTTTTTTATACCATCTTATGGATTTTCGTGGTGATGAATAATACGAAATCATTTGATCGCATTTGTCAACTCCTGACATATTCAAATTGTATTCAGCTAAATCATTTGGTTTATTCTTCTTTTGTCCAAATTTGTTAGTAACTTCCACTATTTCCGGATGATGATTTGTTGTTATGGACAGAACTTCCCGTTTATCTCGCCATTTCGATACATAAATTTGACCTCGTCTACGCCATATATGTTCGCCCTTTTTTAACTTCTTTGATGTTACTTCTCGCGGATTACCTTTTCTGTTAGAACGAAGCGTTCCGGTTGTGTGTGTTTTATGCTTTAGCAGCTCCTCTGACAGCTCGATACTGTTGTAAAAATTATCCATAAAGAGGTGACATCCTTTATTCAAATATGGCTGCATTAACCGTAAAACAAGGCTACTTGTTTTTGATGTTTTCTCTATGTTATCTGATTTTCCTTGATAAATTTCAAAATTTAGAACATATCCGTCCGGCGTAGTAAGTTCAAATAGTTTTATGCCATATCTTGCTTTTTTCCCCTTTATATATTGTCGGAAACTTAGCCGACCTCGAAACAACAAAAGGGATTCATCCAGTGAAAGTGCTTTTGACGGTGAATATGCTGCTTGAAAATTAACGAGAATTGGTCGGAGTATGGGATAAATTTTGTTTAATTTTTGAGTACTGTTGTCAACACGTCCAGTATAATGTCCATTGATGCATCGTCGTAGTAGCTGTTCAAAACGGCGACCCGTCATAGTGTACGGAAATATTGGTGAATAGTAAAGTGGATTTTCAGTAAATAAGTGTCGAATGGTAGGAGCCAGGTTTTGACCTCGAAGCAAGCAGAGGCCCATAAATTTTAGTAATTCTTCTTCATTCGTTTCAGCGAAATTAATCTTTGGGGTATTTCTTGTAACAACACGCTTGGTCTCAAACAAGTGCTTTCCGTAGTAATTTCTGCAACTAACAAGTGTCTCAACTATATTTCTTGAGAACAGCTGATCAAAAATGTCTCTCGCACTAGAATCCTTATCAGCATTCATTTTAATGCCGCATTCACTATCGTTAAATGCAAATTCAATCAATTTCACTTTGGTATCATACCATATATCGTTATCATCGATAACCCGCTCATTATCTGTCGTCAATGGTGAACAACTAGCACCATCCCAACCGGCAAGATCATTGGTATCTACGGTGTCTTCATCCTCAGACGACACTATCAAATGCTTCTGCTTCCGACATTGAGTTGCAAAAAAGTCTGCCTCGCTATCGTCGCTGATAGAGTCTGCTTCAGCATCGGATTCTTCGGAAACAAGGCTCTGATCGTCATCAATGAGATCACAGTCACGCAATATTTTTTTATTCTTTTCCATGTGTTCTCCGCAAAAGTCCATTTTAGCGGTTAAAATTTTTTCTACACTAAGCAAAAAATACATACACTTATACATATACGTTCACAGTGACATCGAAATAAATATTTTTACTAATTTATGAAAAAATAAAATGTACATTTGGCCGATGGAGGAAGTACACAAGTGTCAATATGTGTAAATTATCACCGTGTGATAATAGTATAATTTACTTTTTTATTTATTTAATTTTTAGAAGGGTAATTGATCTGTGTTTACTTAATTCGTGAAAAATACTTACCGAATAAATGATTCGTCTTCACAGAAGCACACTTTTCAACTGCATAAACTGAAATGAACTGAACGCTCGATACGACACCGACTGCTGTAGCCGTCATTTCTCTCCAGATTCGCAAATCTTTCGAAGCGTTAAGGTATGAGAAAACGTGTAAAAAAACAATTGATATGCTGTCTGGCATGCTGCAATTTTTTTTTTTTCAATGTATTACTCAATAAATAATCAGTGTGTTCGTTAGTACACTTCGTACTAACGCTGTTGTTTTTTTTATTAATTAAAATGTGCAGGACGGCTATAGCCGGCATTTGCCTACATATCACCAAAAATCGGACGGCTACAGCCGTCATTTGCGGCAACGGGTTAATCTTATTCATACTCGCACACATCATACTCAAAATTAACACTCACTGTATAATACGTACAGTGGACTTCTTCCATTTATTTATGACAGGATATTCGGTATGGATACAACGAAAATAGTTAATACACTTGTTATACTACACTTGAATATGTTTATTTAATCAAATACAAAAAAACGCATGTTGTACGTATGTGTATGAACGTGGTTGGAACTGTGTTGGGGGAAAGGGGTAGCATGCGTGGGTCGCACCGCGCACCATTCGTCGCCGATACCCAGTGCCAAACATCGATATATTTCACAGTTTACATTATTTATTATTAAATGAGTGGATCACAATCGATTTGAGTATTTTTCACAGAGCTTTTAGAAAATATACCCTACACCAAAGTCTTAAAATTGATTTTATTTAGGATACATTTGTGTAATTATTATCTAACTAACGTTTGTTGAAAATAATAAAAACAGATCAAACTGTAAAAGCATTTTTTAGTTTGTAAAGGTAGCTATAGAATATGTTACATAGTTTTTTGTAATCCGATCAGAAACCTATTGAAGAAGCTGGTGTTTTCCATTTTTCTCTCTTTTTTTTAAAGACGAAACTTTCAATGGGCCGTTATTTTTATACTCCTTAAACGTTAGCACCCAGGTGTATGCGTGTCTGCGTAAACTGCAACTAGGCGTCGACACTAAGAGATACTTCGGCTTTCCTGGCACCCCTCTATGAATGATTTAACGTCGCCGGGGCCAATAAATTGTCAATGTTTTACGTTGTTAAGATCGATTCGCGTAGCGATCTCATTACGTTCCTTAAATGCCAGTTTGACGCAATACCGGATGCGTTACAAAAAAGTACATGCGTGTGTTTACTCGGGATTATTTTTACTTCGAGGAAACATGTTTTTGACGATCAGGTTCTAGCCGGAATTATATCATTAATGTGCTCGATCAAATGTAAAGAGCGGTGTGTAACAATAGTATTAAATAAATGCCACTGAAACTATCATTAAAATACAATAGAGAATATCATAATTTTCTCTTCCGTCTGAAAAAAAAATCATTATCATGGGCAGAAACCGAACAGTTCAGTTCCAAATGCACATTAACACTATTCCTACTAGGACCGGTCAAATGACCGTTTTTAAATTTTCAATTAGAATTTCCTACATTCAACATAAGCGAATTGCCTTTAAACTTTACGACTTTTTCTCATATATATGTATGATAGATTTTTCAATATTCACTTATTTTTTATTGTTTATTTTCTGAGAAATATTTGTAGTCTGTCTTACCTACCACGACCGGTCATTTGACCGGTAGTACGATTTATACATTTTTGTAATAGTTTCTCTCTAAGACTTAATGCCAAAATTATAAAGTCGTTACAAACGAAAGGTAATGTAGTTGTGGCACGATTTTATCAGAGAAGTGCCTTCCAGAAAATGGTTTACGGCACATCCAAGTATTTACAGTTCTCGCTCGACTATCGGGTTAGCGTTGTTTATTTGCTTGATCGATATCCGATAGGGTCCAGATCCTCGAATTTTATCTACTATGACGTAAAATAAATAAACTTATAACTGAAGGAAATGTATAGACGTCTTCTCACGAATTCAAATCAGTATATTCTTGCGACCCGAACAGAGTGCATCGAAACGTGAAAGTCACAAAAAGCATACTTGGCAGTCTTTTATTATTATTTTGTAATATTATATATCGTATTACGTGTTATAAGTGCAATTTTTAAAATAGTGAACAAGACTAATAATACGTCGCAGTAAGTTTCATATTTTATCTTTTATTATCTTTTTTATCTATTTTGATTTACATTTTCATATTTTAGTTTTTATTTTCTCCGTTGAATATTTACCCCAAAATGTCAAGACGTTTGAGGAGTGCGAATGTATTATTAGAGAGAATAAATGATATCGATGCAGAATGTTCTGAAAATGATCAGGAAATCCTGGATATGGAAGATGACAATACGGAAAATTATGATCAATTTGAAACCGACTCGAACACCGATGAGAACGAAGAGAATATTTCGAACGTACGTAGACGACGAAAGAGAAGGAGATTTTTAGTTAGTTCCGATAGTCAGAATGAGGAAGAGGCAAGCGCAATTGCGATGGACGGAACTGTTTGGCAGGAAGTTAAAATAGGGTCTAATCCTGGAAGAGCACCTGGTCATACAGTGACCGTAATAATGATAGGTTCATTGTATTAATGTCAGATTCACCTTAGTTTTATAACATAAAGGTACATTTTATGTAACATATTTTATTTTATTTATCGTAATTATAACCTTTTAAAGTATTTAATAAAACCAAATAGTTCTGTTTAATAGAGTAATTTTTATTAACGTTAATAAGAATTTCTTAATTGTAAATCATTAATATTTTGATGCGAAATAAATATAGGTTCACCCCGTGTATTTTCAATATATATTGAATAAAAGTTTAAAAAAGTTACAAAATAATAATATTAATGTAAAAATAAAAGTAACTTAATATTTAGTAAATTCTCCATTATTTTGAATCACTTGAAATATCCTTTTAGGCATTGAATCTATTAATTTGCAGTGTTTCCGATTCGATTTGAGACCACGCATCTCAAATGCCATTTTTTAGCTCATTGACGTTCGAATATTGTTTTCCATTGGTATAGACCTTTCGAAGATTGGGTTCAAGTCAGGGTTTCTTGAAGGCCAAGATAAAACTTCAACGTTTATTTTTTGGAACCACTCTTTAACAAATTTTGCACGATGAATTGCCGCATTGTCGTGTTGAAATACAAAATTTTATCCTCCAATGTCGTCACCATATTCGTCTAATACAAATTCTAATATTTCTTGGTATTTTTGAGTATTTACCTTCGGCGGAAACCATATAATCAGAGTTTTACCGTGATATCCAAACTCACATCATATCATCACACTGCCTCCTCCAAAGTTGCGATCATTTTTATTTCTTTTTTATCACGTAAATCATACCAGTAGTATTGAAATCCATTCGGATTATCTAAATTGACCTTTTTCTTATCAGAAAAAATCATTGTTCTCCACTTTTCAACCCACGACATGTGATTTTCGGCAAATTTTAACGGTTCCGCTTTATAAAGTTCTGATAAAGGAGGATTTTTTGCTTGTTTTTTATAACGAAGGGTTGTACTTAATCGTAAAACTTGTTGAATGCGTCGAACAGTTATTGGCAAGTCTAATTTAATCTTTATTTGACTTGCATTGACTTTATTTTTTCGAATTTCCTGTAAGATTTGTCCTCTATCTCTCTTAGAAAGCTTTTTTGGAGGGCCTGTAGATTTTTTACTGCCATATTTGTCGCCTAATTTTATAAAATTAGAAGATCTGCAAATTTTCTTTGCAATGCTTCTATTGGAGAGGCACATATCCTTTGAAACAACGATCTGACCCTTTTCATAATCCGTTAGACGTTTTCCACGGCCCATTCTGTTATACAAATTTAAACTTAACTTAAAAATCAATATAAACTACTTGAAGATCATACAGTTTTATATTAATCTTGAAAAAAAGTCAAAAACTTGTAACATCAAATGTATTCTTTGAAAATAATACCTTGAACCTAAGATTATTTCGCATCACCAATACTATAATTCTTTTTAAATTTCTTTAAAAAATATGTGCTAATATTTAGGCTACCTCCGCTGAACTAAGTGATGGAGTGTTGTTAGAAGATATGTTTGCGGAAAATTATCGAGCACTGTCATATGTTTTTAACAATGAAAATAGAAATAAGAACAGTGAACATACAATTGCGAATACTGAACCTATTATTATTTCGGTGACTGTAATATTTTTAGGGAAACATCAGGCCCGACTGGGTACAGTAAACGTAATATTATGAAAGGCGAAGTTAGGACGGCATTTTCTGTGATAATTGATAAGAATATAATCGAACTTATAACATAGTGCACAGAGGCAGAGGCATTTAGAGTGTTGGGATATAAATGGGAACTGTCTACTGCAAAGTTGTATGCATTTTTTGCAATTATGTATGCACGCGGCGCGTATGAGGCTAAGAATATAGATATAGCACTTCTATGGAATAGAAAGTGGAGCCCGCCTTTTTTCTCAAATACTATGAGTAGACATGACTTTACGGAGATTATGAGATTTATTCGTTTTGACGACAGAAATCAACGAAGCCAACGGTTACAAACCGATAAATTCGCTATGATTTCTGAAATTTGGTACAAGTTTATTGACAACAGTCAAAATTGTTATAAACCCGGTCCATGTATTACTATTGACGAACAATTGTTTCCAACGAAAGCAAGGTGTAGATTCACTCAATACATGCCCAATAAACCGGACAAATTTGGTATAAAATTTTGGTTAGCATCCGATGTACGTAGCAAATATATAATAAACGGCTTTCCATATTTGGGAAAAGATGAAAATACAGAACCCTCAGGTTCCTCTTGGAGAGTTTGTCACTATGAAATTAGCAGAACCGTATGTAGGATGTGGAAGAAATATAACCACAGACAACTTTTTTACAAGCCTACCTTTGGCAACAAAACTTTTAACAAAAAAAACTACGATTGTTGGGACAATTAGAGCAAATAGAAAAGAGCTACCAAAACTGGCAAAACTGAAAAAAGACGACATGGCACTTTTTTCAACCAAACTCTATCGCTCAAATAATTGTATGTTGACAATTTACAAAGCCAAACCAAGAAAGAAAGTTCTAATTCTCAGTTCAATGCACAACTCCGTACAAGTTAAAGAAAATGACACCTGAACACCGGAGACAATACAATTGTATAATAGCACCAAATTTGGCGTAGATGTGACCGATCAAATGGCCAGAAATTATTCGGTAAAATCTAAATCTCGGAGATGGCCTTTGCAAGTATTTTTTAATATCTTGGATTTAGCCGGGATAAATGCATGGGTGTTATATAAAGAAACTACGGGAGAAGAAATTACAAGACAGGAATTTCTATTCCAATTGGCAGAAGAACTTGCCATCGAATACCAACAGGAGCTCGGCAAAGAAAATCAACCAATACCCATCGCAAGTACAAATACAGGTACATTCCCGTGAACGGAAAACATGTCAGATAAGGTATTGTAAAGATAATAAGACGAACAAAATCTGTTTAAAATGTAAAAAGCACGTTTGCGGAAAATGTACAGTTGAGAAGCCCATTTGTAAAAAATGCGACGAAAAACAATAAAATGTAGATTATGTACTCTTGAATAAAAGAAAATAAATTTTTATACTGGTAAACTGGCTGTTGGTCTGCATTCAATATTGAAAAATATAAGTTGTGAAAGACCGGTCATTTGACCGGCCGCGGTAGGAATAGGTATACGTGAAGTGTCGGTAGGAATAGTGTTAAGAAATGCATATTACACCCCATATTCGTTTAACAAAAATTCAGTATATTTATTTGTGCTTAAAATTAATAAACGTTTCTTTCGAAGTCATCGCATATATTATTTATTTGATATATTATATCATTGCAATCAACGTCGGTAATATTTAATTTGTAGCTTTTTTTCAGTCAGTTTATATTGTTTCACACGTTCGGCGCCATGCGTGATTCGGTTGAGTTTCTCGCAGGCCCGAATTTTACTGTCGAATATCATGCGATGTAGATAAAGTAACATTTATGATATCCTACATTTAAATTAACACTTTGCCGTCCGCACTGTTTATAAATATTTCTTCGCTTGACGCTGGCAGAACTAATTGTGTTACTTTGCTTGTCGCCGATTGTTTTTGGGGTTATTGGGAGATGATAAATTTCAAGTTTTACTAATCTCATCGATAGTTCTCATGAGTTTTCAATTAGTATTCAACTCAAAAAATGTACATATGTAAATTAATGTTAAATTTCTTTGTTTTATATATTTCTGTGTTTACATTTTCCTTGGTGCTTACTTAGTATTTCTCTTTTAAATGATAGGAAGCAAAACAATCACCAACGTGTAATGCCACCCCATACGACTTGTATATCAAATTTGTTGTCTTTCTTTTCTTGTTTTTGGTACTTAGAAACATTCTGCGTTCACACGACAATCGCCCAATTCAAACACCCTTCAGACGTTCCTAAATTCGTATCCACTTGATCGCATTCCTACAGTACTTATAAAAAAGAAACACTTGCTGACGTAAATAACTTATTCCACTTAAGTAAAGTAGCAACATAACCCCAGAGATCATCAACGGAATGCAAACGATACTCTACAGTACTGTCGCCGGCCACTTCTTTGCGCACACCACTGTGGTGTCGCCGGACGGCATAGTGTTAATAAAAGTATAGTGTAATTTGTGTATTTTTATGCTGTATATTCTATACTTATACTTCAGTACTTGTTCCGTCCTAACGGAACAGCAGCGGGAAGCTTTCCATCGGCATTTATGACACGAACGTGCCGGTAATGCTATTTTTGAGGATTAAGCAGTTTTAGCCTTTTTGCCTATTTTTCGAACCCTCTTAACGTCCGTAGAGGGACAATAGTTTAATTTTCGAGTCACCGTAATTCCTCAATAGCCAAGAGCGTGTCATAAATGAGGGACTTCCGAAGCGTGCCCAGCTGATACCCACATGCGGCAGGTACACGGGCCCGGAAGAAGTTTCCCCTTCGTTGCCGAAATCTGGGAAACCTTCCCGCTCCGAGTGACTCACCCCACCCTCGTTCTCGAAACGCGTGCGAAGGGCACAAGAACGGGGGTTGGTGGCACTCAAGGCATACGCTGATTGGAGTCCTGATTTTTAGACTTCAACCAATTAGCGTATCGTCTTGAGGTATGGAGGAGTGACCAGTCGAACTCCTCCATATAAAACCGAGTCACTTCGGCACCGCGACACGATACAGTATACAATATACAGAATACACACAACATTCAAGCGATACAACCGCGCTTCGATCAGACAATATACATACGAGATCAGTCATACGAGATCTACTCAGTCAATCAGTCATTCGAGATTCATTCGCGATTCATACGTCTACGTTTAGTACAGTCGACATTTATACGTTACAAAAAACTAGTCGTCTAAAGCTAACGAGCGGTGGACGACAGTCGCGATCCTGACATTCGAGGACGCGACAAAACAGTACTTGTTTCATTAAATTTGTTTTCAAAATGCAACTGAAAATCTTATCTAACTTAAACAAGAAGAGCGTAACCCATATATGGGTGACGTGTCCCCACGGAAGCATAGTCGTAACCCAAGTACGGGTGACGCGGCGCCGAACGTATTAATTTTGTTCTTTAACATCGTTGTTCGGTAAATTTATTATTTAATATTAAGGACTGATGAAGAAAAACAAAAACTTTAACTCAATGTAATAATATACACTTGATGTAGCTCATGGATTCACTAATATTTAAAAAGGTAGCAAGCACCTCGAAGAGCACCACTACTCAAATTAAGCTAGCTATCTGAACATTTCATAAAATGAGGTCTTATGCTACGTGTATCTTTTAGAACGGAATTTCTAACAGTTGTCGTACATTCCTCTTCAGCATAATTGTAACCGATATCAAATTACAGGGAGCAACCTCTTGTCCGAGACAAATGGTTTTCAGTCTCGAAACCGAGTCCACATCTCGAGAAAAATACGGTCTTCTTATCATTTTAACATTTCTGAATCCTTATCGAAGAATGAATAATTGTCTCTACTGTCTGGTTCCCTCTCCGTCTGTTCTATCTCCCCGCCCCCCCCCCTTTCTCACTCACTCACTTACTTATTCACCGTCTTCCACTACAATATACATCAGCGGTGAATTGGCTGCATGACACACGAAATTTTACTTTCGGGTAAAAATGTGTAATTGTCATTAAGGGATTCGGGGCCGGAACCTTGTGACAGCCTTAAAAAGACAAATGAGGAATGGCCACGAAGTTCCGGTCAGAGGGTCTCCACGCGGAAATGAGGAAACGTCTGTCTTGGCTGCAATCGGGAATATTGCTCTCACGAGTAGACCTCCCTTTTTCCCTAGCCCTCACGCTCGTTTCAACCAGCTGAATTTATTTTGGATGGCGATCCGTAACAAGAGACGAAATTTTCAATGGCGCGTACAGTGCAGGAAGGAGTTTACAAAATCGATAGACAGACGTGTGGGGAAGTCCATGGTAAAAGTAAAATCTTACGAATAAAAATGTACGCTTTTGGTTTCCATTTAGGAATTAAAAGGATCTAAATGACTTGAATTAAATAAAAGAATGATTTTCCTAAACAATAACTTATATCTAACTTTACAAAAAAGGGAAATACAGTTGATCCTCAATAACTCGAATTTCGAAGGAAGAGCTAAAATCTTCTAATTATATAGGTTCGGCGATTCTAAATTCGAGTTATAGAGGTAAAATGATACATTTGACGTATGTGGTAGATAATTCGAATTAAAGTAAGTTTTGTTTCGACTTACATAGGTTTTCGCAGCACAGCGGAAGGCAATGAACAAAATTTTAGTTTTAGGGAGGTTTTTCGAGTTATAGAGGTACTAGTTATCGAGTACAAAAATGAAGCGATTTTAATGTTTTACATTTACAGCTTATCCAAATTGCTGTCATGTCGAATATTATCCTTAACAGTTTATAACAACAGAATTCAACTAATTCTTTACACTCCGAACCACCATCACCTCAATGGGCTACCAATAACAATTGCGTTGCATGTTTTGCATTATTACTAGATGTTTTGTTGAAGTTTAAGATTTTAAATATTGTTTCACTTTCTTACATATACACTTATTGACCAAGCAACAGATGCTAATTGTCTCGGTGTGTACAATTTTATAAGTATTAAACACTATTAGCAATACAATCGAATATAAAAGTCCTGTTAATAATTGTGATCTTAGATAATTCAAAGTAATATGAATTACAATCAATTTTTGTTGATAACAGATGTATTCAACAACGATCTATGAGTGCGACAACTTCAATAAATGTTTAAATTGTTTTAAAAGTAATAGTAAAGAAAGATAAACTAAAAACTGTTTCAAAGTATTAATTGGAACAACATTGTAGTCTGATGGCTAAAGTCTGATGTCCTCTGAGAGGGGGTAGCCCATAATATCCTGGTCGACTCACGATGTCCCCTCAGAAGGGACATTCGACCACAAAGGCTTAAGAAGTTGAATTTTTAAAAATGTGCGAATGTGGATGTTGGATATCGATTGTTCGGGTCTAATGTTGCCCGATGCAACCAATATCTTCTAAGGTGATCTGGTTCAGTTAATGACTATATCGTATTATATAAACTT
>JAOPTO010002452.1:17201-40878 GCA_033822845.1 Tetrapedia diversipes
TTTATATTTACTTTTATTGTTAACTTTTTGATTAGTATAAAATATGAATTATTTTCATAGATTTATAGTAATTGGGTTATTTTCATCGAAATTTTGACCTTGAACGGTTGCCCCCCGTTGTACTGTACGTGAATGACTTGATGTTCATCTCGAAGAAATTCGAGCAGATTGGGAAAAATGCACGCCTCGCCTCACGCATTTCCGGCCATAGCGATACGATTAATTGGATTAATTACACGTGCTAATGAGTGTTCGCAAAGAAAAGAAATGATACGCGTGGAGTCATCTTAGTCATGCCCAAGTATATACACCCAATTTTTAACAATTGTCCTAATAACCATATGCGACATTAAACAATCATATTTGTAGAAGGAAAAAAGAGCGAGAACATTAAAGCCGGTTTCTTTAAACAGAACTGCTTTACTTGGAACCTTGAAGCTCTCATCAGCATTGTTTCCTCGGTCTGTTACGATCGTATGTTTTGTCCACGCAGTTCGATTTACTTTTTCCCTACGAAAGTGACTCGAGAGTTTTTCACTAGCTCTCCCCTTCTTGACTCGCCCTTTCTACCAGAATACGCACCTTCACATTCGTCCGTGCCATGGGAAACGTTTCTGGAAGGAAGGAAGAGAAGAGCAAGTTTGTCCATTTGAACGATTCCTGCCGTTCGTTACTCATAACACTTTATCGACCGTGTAACTTATTGCACACGCACTCCCGATCGGCTCATTTTGGCGCGGATGCATCGCTAATGAATTGATCACACAGATTTTCTTCGAGTAATTGATAGTTTAATATCTCTTTATAGTATACATACGATATTGCTCGAAACAGTCACCTTCGGGTAAGGAAACATTACAAAATTTGCAGACTAATTGTATACATGTAAAAGCCGATTAATAGGCTTCCGGTCGATAAAGTGTTAATATATTCGAATGATGGTCGGAATGCTCTTCTTATCGGCTTTGAATAATCGGGAAAAAGTACTTTGCATTTGTTTTGTTTGAAGAATTACGATTACATTCCGAATAAAAAAGATAGGTATGTACAGTTACTGCAGCTCGTATTCGTACAGCATGCTGGGCATTCGGCGTAAACGGGAAAAGTCACGTCTTATTAGTCATATTAATACCTCTTATTTATTTCTATCAAATATCCGTTACCATACTAGACCACTTTTATCTAAAAAACAATTTCATTTTTCTTTGATTAAAAACTTTAAAAAAGTGCGTACAATTAGTCGTAAAGGTAATTTCTCGATCTCAGTCATATTTGTACCTACAAAGTTAATGTCGTAAAAATGATGACACAGAGATACGTTTTACGTTTTATATTTTTGCTCCTTAAATTAGCACTACTTATAATATTTCTTTCACGCATATAGCGCGTCGCTTCACCTAGGATTGCTTCTTATAGCCGCTTGCACACACACATACAGAGCACTGCGACATTGTTTGCTTCGCTTGTTAGTTATCAACTTACAGTTAAATATGTTTGCATCACAAAATGTAATAAATTAATATTTTGTTTCATGACATTTTTGTGTCTACACAGCGAACGAAATTCAACCTAAGTAGCGATTTATTTTACCCTCTAAATATTTCAATATTGTGTATTTTGCTGCTAATGTCTTCCATACTTTCATTCATCGCTACTTTCTCACGGATGCATAAATATTTACATGCGCAAATGAGTTTCATCATAATGCATCGAAAAAGGAAGTGGCGAAGGAAAACGAGAAAGGGTGGTCTTGTTCCCTAAGAAACCATTTCGGCAACCCAACAAGGAAAATATAAGAACAAACTATATAAAAGCGTAAGAGGAAATGTACTTTCACCACGTGCCATGGGGCTGCGGCCAGACGCGATAAATAAATAAATGCTTGCAGTTAATTTCTTTTCGTATTCCAAGGCCCATTGATCGGCTTCTGTTTTCAGCGCCTTTTCACGACGTAACGGGTACAAGCTGAAGAAAAACTGTTAAATTCAATCTGCATCGTTCCGTGCTGAATGAAGCTCCCTTTTCTGTGGAATTTTTGTGTAGTCGCTTACCCTAATGTCGTGTGTTCGACGACCATACCATTCAGCTAATGTTTTCACCAATCAATTAATCAATGTGTTTAAAATGCAGTTGCAACTACTTTTAACGGAGTAGAATGATTTAAAGAAGTTTGATACTCATTAATTTGACGAATAGAAAGCTACATTTTTGAAGAAGAATTTTTATCGTATAAATTCGACCCCGATTGTTTCTAACACTCGATATATTGTTTTTACACATTTCCTTATTTAAATTTGAGGAACAAATTGTTGTGTTTAAACTTAAGGAAGTGTAGGAGTATACATCCAACGGATCTCCAGTATGTCGTCCCACGGTTACACTTTTCCGTTAGGATTTTATTTATGACAATAATATCAAGTTAACTATTAACACTATTACTGAATTTATCACTTCCGATAGTTTTAACCCTTTGCGGTCAGAGCCGCCCGACGAGCGAGCGCCGTTGTGGGCGACGGGTATAGGAACGCGCAGAAAAGGAAATATTTACGTTGAACGTTTGCGTTATAAAACGTTATAAAGCAATTAGACTTGCTATTGTTATAATAGCCAATATGAGTGAGAGTGTCTGGATTGCGTAGGTGAAGATCACCATCCAATAACTTGTTAAAGAATGTATCGTCATTGATATCATCTCTCATGTAATTCCACATCGTACTGTATGCATTAAAGTCACCTATCAGTAAACACCGCTGAAGATTAACCGCATACTACATAATCTTATCCTAGAAATTCTGGCTAAGAGATCGATCTTATAGTCTATACCCTAGTACCAAATTAATTGATGGATTTCGGTTCTTCAATTTAATAAAACATGATTCTATACGGTTATTAAAGGGACTCGTATTTGGTAGAACACAGTAGCTTATAGATCTTGGAGTACAAATCGCATTACCCTCACTGGTTCTATCAAACCTGTCTTTACGAACTATATGGAGACCTTTAAATGATGGTCTATGACTCGGTTTAATTCAAGTATCAACTCATATGAATACGTCTACTCAAAATGTGTTCTGCTTTTTTGGAAAAACGCTCTTTACATTCCAAAACATTACGTGCAACAATGAAAAGTTGTTGTTCTGGGAGTTTTAGTTAACTCCATGCAAAAGAGGTCAGTTGTCGAAGGGTAATAGATCACATGCATGCATCGGTATGTATTTCGTTTAGTATAGCCACCCGAATATACAGGTAACCCGCCTATAACACTGTAGATAGGTTCCTAGAAAATGCCGTGTTGTATGAGATCCAGAGCCAGTATAAAAAGTGGGGTTGCGTTTCGAAAACTTATTAAAAACAATTTTTTTTTCATTCTACATAGACTACTTAATTTTTATTAAAAATATATATGTAAATATGTACACCCAACTCTTTTTTTATGCGGTAGATACGTTCCTTCGAAAAACGTGCCAAAATGATCGTGTAGAAAAGTACACGCGACATGTAAATTTGGGGATATATTCCACAACTTCAAAAAATCGTGTAAGAAAAAAAGCTCTGAATATTTTCCCATAAAACCGTGCAAACGAAGTAATAATGAAATCCATGTCACATTAGTATTTATAAAACAAAAGCTATTCATTTTTATTGCAAAAGAAATTAAAATTAGTGTACAGTGAAAATTCAATCCATAAGTTCAAAAGATATAAAAATTCCAATTGAAATTAGGAATAAAAATTAATTTTGCAACTATTCATCGCTACTTGATAACAAGCGTGCACGTTTATTACGGACTGGATCAAAAATGCTATCGTCAGTATATACTATATATACATATTTATGTCAAATATATCTAGCACAACGTCGAGTTTGATTCAAATGAAGAATTTCGTTCGTTATTAACGACCTCTGTTGGTCTTTTTGTTGTTAATAAAAAAATTATGAACTCTGTATATTATAATTATAAAGTCTGTTGTTAGCGGCTGGTTTTTTGGTTTCTATAGTTGCTTATAATAAAATTTTTTGAGGATTCCCGCTAGAACAAAAAATTCGTGTAAAAAAGTGTATTTATTCTTATTGGTGAACTGCGTTATTTCAAAATTGTGTAAAAGAAGACCGTGTCAAGAAAGAGTTGGGTGTATGTAAAACACAAAACAAAAAAACAAACAAATATATTATTTTAGTTTGACGCAACCTTAATTTAATAAATTTCTTCGCCGCCACTGTTCAGTACAATCAACCGAGAACGTTTTTTCGATGGAATTATATCGCCTTTCACTTTCAGAACTCTTTTCATCATCTAAAGTTATTGCATGTTTTTCCCTCTTAACCCTTTGCGGACGAGTGTCGGATATATCCGCCCAACTCTCGCGCTGCGGCTGGCGTACGTCTGTCATCGTAAAGGATAATATACGCATGGGTATACTAGCCTAAGAAGTCAAGTTGTCTCTCAATGAAATTAGAGACTTTTAATTTTGGTAGATCAATTGATTGGAAATTTTCGAGATGCTGATCCCAAGCCACCTTCGACTTCTGGAACAGCAGAAAGGCTCAACGGCCTTCTACATATTATTCGGCGATGTGAGACAGGAAGAAGTAAAGATTGTGTTGTATGCTCGAATCGGAAGGTAAAACATGGAAGGAGAGAGTCGACGTATACTATTGTGCTACTTGTTCGGCTAAACCGACCTTGCAGATGGGTGATTGCTTCGAACTATACCACACAAAGCAAGAATATAAAACGTCTCATATGTAAACACGCATAAATTTGATTGTTTATGATTTTGTTAGATTTTATGAAAAACTTATTTAACACGTTCCCTGCCGGACACTTTTTTTTAAGACTTTCCGTTCAGGCCAGCGTGGGGCGATGCAAGCATGTTTTTTGTGTTACATGAAATACACAATATTTCAGTAATTTAAAATTATAAATTTAAAAGAAAGGCATACCTCTTGATAAATTTAAACCAGAAAAGCGATCATTTTTATTTTATTTGACAAAATATTGTTAAAAATATGCCTTTTTTTGAAGGCTTTTTTCCGGCGTGGGAGGAAATTTTAGCATGGGGCGTATACGCCCCACGCGGCAGAGAACGTGTTAAATAATGCTTCAGTTTTTATAACGCAAATGCACGACGTGAATATTTTCTTCACTGCGCGCTCCGATACCTGTCGTCCACAGCGACGCTCGCCCGTCGAGCGGCTCCGTCCGCAAAGGGTTAAAAAAATCAGTAATTTCACTTTGTCTGCTGGTTCTTACCAGGTCATTGTAAATTTCTCGGTATGAAGGTAAACAGTTTTGTAGCTCCCTTTTGAATTTTCGGTTTCTTTCGGCGGAAAGGTCTGCATTAAAAAAAAAATGACTCGAGATTTTCAGTTAAGCTTAGGCGTTCTTGTAATTTTTTTAATCCTAAATTATTAACTCAAACGGTTAAGACGGCAAGTCACACCGCGACTGTAGAAGTACAATATTGTACAAAGGCTTTTACAATTTTCTTATCGTGTTAGGGGGAAAAACCGCGTTATAGGATGCTGTATTGTAGGAGGGTTCCCGCAATTTGCGAATCGTGTTATAGCAAAACCGTGTTATAGGATGCCGTGCCGTAGGAGGGCTACCTGTATTTGTTAACGGAGGTCTAATTCAAAAAGGGAATCTAAGGAGTATATTTAGTATATAAGGTAGCGATGCTATGATCTACAAAAGAAGTTATTTTTAATGCTTCCCGAGCATCAATTGAATTACTGTTGGAGCAGTGGTTAATACTTCGGTTATAATAAGTAATTCTTTTAAATAGCTTTATTAAATCGCCTGTTTATTTTATTACATGATGTTGTTTACTGTAGATACAATTTGCGACTGATGACCGTTGTCTTACACACTAATATATAATGTAATGATCCATCAGATGACGTCGTACATCATATTGTCGAATCCTAATTTATCGACAATTACAACTAATAATTACAAAAAGATGTGGATGAAAATTAATCGCTAACACATTGCATGCCGGTTAACGCTAGATTTACAGCCATTTCTTGTATATCTATTTCTAACATACATATACTAAGAAATAGGTATATATATTACAAATAAAATTTCATATCAGAATTTGAAATTGCAGAGCTGAAAGCAAAATAAATTTGGGTATATATTCGTATCACTTCATCAGTAATAGGTAGCAAAAATTGCTAGGAATCGTTTTCGTAAATTTTGCTCATGTAGTCCGGAATCCGTCGAATCGACCTCACTTACTTGTCTCCGAAGAGTGAGCAATAATGAAAATATTAAAAATTTTAAGCATGTTCGTAAAACATTTTTATATTTTATTATGACTATGCGGTTCTGTGGGCATATCATAATCATTAGAATCTTCGGAATCGCTTGAATATTGTAGTGGAATAGCTTTTAATGTCTTTCTTCTCGGATAAACATCATTGTCACTGTCTTCGATTTCTATATCAGAATCTTCTGAGAATAATTCGATAAAGTGTCATCGCTATACTCATTAGTAAATTGACTTGTATTATCTAGATAAGGAGTTTCAAAATAAAACATTTTAATCGAAACAGTAAGTACGCGAAATAGGTACCAATTTCTGAATTCATTTTTGCTGAGCAACTCTTGTAATCGATGCGTAAGATATGCATACATGCAAAAACGAAATCTCGCAGTATCGCGAGATTGGCGTGCAGTGTATTGATATAGTTACTATGTCACTTCTCGATAACTGGTACGTGATGCTGTTTACGTACTTGCTAAGTGAACCCACGATTATATTATGTTCAACACAGTTAATTTTGGGTGGTAAGAAAATTAAATTAATCAGTAATATATTTTACTCTAAACAATGACCTTTATCTGTTGTGCTAAACTTCGTTTTATTTTGTAGACAGCATTATTTTGTCTTTATTTTCTTTTTTTTTTTTTAATAAACTTTTGAAGAACTTGGAAGAGAATATAAAATAGCATATTCTGTGTCACAAGAATAATTTATAATTATGTCAAGGGGTAAGATAGATTCACATATATTTTTATGACAGAGATACATGGAACTATACCTTTATAACCATCTTTTCTCGTATTCGAGTAGAAATATTTCAGAAAGTACAAAGTAATCTGATCCACGTATGTACCTACATATTCATAAAATGCTTACTATTCACGTCTACTTTATAGTTAGTGCAAAGATACATTACGTTTTCTTTCTTTTTATAAAGAACAAAATACATAACTTCTTTGATTAGCATTTTTATTCCAATTAGAATTATTAATATCATCTACAAAAACATTTTCTATTTCTCTTCTAATATTTAACGTTATTTTACACAACATAGGCAATGTTAACACATTTTTAATTCGCTGATCTTGCTAACAAATTCCAAGAATATGTATATACATTCCAATGATTTTCTGCACTTTTGTGACAGGTGGCCTTGCAATTATTTGAGGCAATCTCGATTCGCCGGCTCGGCTCCCTAATTATGTTAAATCGAGTTGGTTAGGATGAATTTCTAAGTAAACGGGATGACTCTTATTCGTTCCTGATTTTTGAGTATTTAGTTTAAACCAATTACTACAATATTAGAAACTTATTGATTATGGCGCGTATAATATATTAAACTTAAGAAGGCGTCGTAGAATCTTCTAAAACGTCGCACGTTGCTCTGAGATTTCTTATGTTTGTTGACTCGTGTAGTGAACCCTTCTTTTTCCCTTTCCTGTGGTGACATGTCGTGTGTCTTCGGGGTGAGGGAAAGACACTTTATTTTAATTGGTAGCATACCGATCAACGAGAGCGAAATTAGTTTCATTCGCGAGCTGTCCGGAGTTACGGTGATGGGACTACTCAACCATATCTAGCACCTCAGGTAAAATATCTACCTGTGTTAGGGCGTTTGTCCTGCACATGGGAGGCCGGAGCTTCTCCACCATACCTCTCTGACTCCAAGCGTGCCGGTGCTATTAAATAATAATGTACAGGTGCAGCTAGGAAGGTCCCCAAACTAATTGATCCAATTTTTCCAATTCTCAGTTTCGGATTTCTGCACCGTCGGGCCGATTAACACAAGATATTTTGCGTATTTTAGGCAGTAGCAAAATTATAGTAATGTAGCAAAATTATAATTAGTGAAATCATACTTAACCACCTTAAATTATTCTACTGCTAGAAGATTCAACAAAATTTTTGTTGCATCCCATAACATGATTCAAAGATGCCTTTAGATAGTTAAAAATACTATAATTTTATTAACGAATACTAATAGCAAAGCATTCGTGTGAATGTAAATCTATACTAATTAGTAGAAATTATAGGTACATGATAGTAATTGACAGTATACAAATAATATAAGTTTGCACAATACTTTATAGTAATAATAATCAAATGTATTTAAAAGTTCAAAATATTTGAACAAATTAAATTTCAGTGTCCTTTTTTCCAATCTTTTTTATTACTTAATAGTGAATTATTGTAATAATTATTACGTAATATAATAAATCTTTGAGAACGATTTTTGTGGGTATAAATGTTTTCTATCGTTTTATTTAACAATAAGATCAATTTTGGTACATTTATCGTACATTAAATTTTCCATACATTCTACACATGATAGACAGAAGTGTTAGAAAGATGGAATTTTGTAAATACGCATGATTGTATATAACTTTATAAGTTTTCCTCCATAACGAACTATGCAACCATCGTCCGTTTCTTATTCTAATCGATTTACAATCATCCGTTACATCCACACCGTTCGATGCCGTTAAAGTATTTTCCTCGAAGGACGATGACAGGCACGTGATACTAATACCTGAAGTGTATCAATTAAATCTTTCATTTCGTTGATTATTAGTATTTTTAAATATTTGTAAGCAGTATGTATAATCTTTTATTTAATAGAAGTTAGTATATTAATAGAAACATCATTTATAATAAGTTATTAATTATATTTAATCAAAAACTATCAATTGTAGCTTGAAAAGGTGTGGAATCTATGACTGCACTACTAAAAGAAATATAAAACGCTAAAATTCGGAAGACTAACCTAAGACTACTTAAATCTTTCCCGTTATCACAGTGTGGAATAAAGTAACGGTAAAGAATAACAGAAAGTGGTGGAAATACCGAATTTCCTTTTTCTCTAATGTTTCACTGTACATTTGAAGTTCTTTTTTCAAGTTGGTACCTCGAATGCTTTGACTTAAAGAAGTACATTTTCATTATCATTGTCGTTTCTTTTTTTTGTACGCAAAATACTTGGTAAACATTATAACAGAAATATACACCTGCGTTTGTGGGTGAAGGAGGGAGAGGGAGTGGGAGTGAGCGATTGAGCGAGAGGTGGGTGTGTGGGTATTTTATTTGAATAAGACATTTAGATATTAGAGTACATCAATACTTTTTTTGTTTGGATTCCGTCCAGTTTTAAATGACAAATGAGTTCAGACTCATAATTATATGCATTAGTTCGGATAAACAAAATACGAATAAATGAAATTCTACTATATTCAGATAATGAGTGCCGGGATACCAGAAGCTACTACTGTATTGGAATAGTCGGCCTTTCTCGTGAATGCCTACAGCATCATCCTCTTTAACCAAACCACAAGTGCTCTTACATTGTTTAAATAGAAAACAAGTTTTATCCCGATAAAAGCATATCATGGTCGATGCGTTTTTTTCTGTTGCACGTCACAGTACTCAACATGGGACTTGCATTTTTTATTAACCACGTTAGACTATAAAGCATATCTATAACAGTCGTGTTCATTAATTTTTTCTGTTGTGCTATTTTTTCATCCCTTTATTCAATCTTACCAGGCGACATGGCTTACTGATGAAGAAGCTGTTTAAAAAGGGTAAAAAATATGGAACGGTGCCATCCGTCATATTTGCCATAAGGTAAAACGGTCTAATACGCTTCGACGAGAAATATCTCCCATTATAAAATTCTGTGCTAGTTTGGTAACTAGCTGTGTAAGTTTGATCAGTTCAAAGAAACAACATGATTTGCGTATTTTGTTTTGAAAAGAAAGTCGAATATTTTTCTTTAGATAACGATTGAATTTAGGTTAGTAAATCCGTTGATTTGTGGTTTAGTATTTGGAAGAGTTATTACCCTCTCAAATTTGTTAGTTACATATCAATATTATATAATTATCTGCTGTCGGTAGAACAGGATGAGTCACCTATTTATGTATTCAACATGCTAGGAAGAAATTGATATAAAGAAAGAAGCAAATTAAACGAAAAGTTCAGTTCCAGAACACATTGCTATCTTTCTTAATAGTCGCTTTATTTATCCTCCAACTCTTCGCTCGCTTTCACTGACTCTCATATGCTCCGACACTCTTACAAACATACATCTATTATTCTGTAGGTAACACTCTTACATATAACATAACATTTAATTCTGATTCTCACCAGTTTAACACATTGCCGCACACTTTTCATTTGACGATCGCGCTCAGAAACGCACTTTTTTTTCAATTATTGACGACTGCCAGATGGAATCAAGTGTAAGTTGTATGTTTGCAAGTGAAAGTTATCACATTTGGCCACAGTTTTTCCAAAAAAAAAAACTCTCGACGGCTATAACTGTCATTTGCTCATCATGTCATTTTTTCTCTTCCCAGAGCAAATGACGGCTATGATCGTCGTGACGACTATACGGCATTTACTTTACTAGTTCAGAATGATTTTTATGACTAAAAGGGCGTAAATAGGTGTAATCTTAACACAAGAAAATCAGTTTGAAACAAAATTATCATTTGTAATTTATTTTACTTATAAGATAGTAAAAATGAAATAAAAATTAATTCAGGAAACAAATTACATACATACAAGAAAGCATTATAAATGATAGGATTCGAAGCATTCTGGACACAATGGTGGTTTATGCGGACAAGTTTTGCATCTATATGACGTTTCTTTTTTAATTCGTTTGGTCGAACATTGTCTACAACGTAAAAAATAAGTTTTACGCTGAAAATCAACAGGTGGAGGTATCTTTTCCAAGAAATGTTGTTGTGGACAATTTATCGATGTCAGTGGTAATGCATTTATTTGTTTCGGTCGACCACGCGTAGGTATGAATGCCACTAAATTCTTTCCAGAAATTACAGTATTAGGTAGTGCGATCAATGATTGTATTACCAAATCTCTAAACTGTAGGAATGTCGTTGATTTATGAAATTGTCGATAGATAAAGTAGGAATTCCAAACGCATAGATCTAAAAGATGAAAAAAAAGTTTTTTATACCATCTTATGGATTTTCGTGGTGATGAATAATACGAAATCATTTGATCGCATTTGTCAACTCCTGACATATTCAAATTGTATTCAGCTAAATCATTTGGTTTATTCTTCTTTTGTCCAAATTTGTTAGTAACTTCCACTATTTCCGGATGATGATTTGTTGTTATGGACAGAACTTCCCGTTTATCTCGCCATTTCGATACATAAATTTGACCTCGTCTACGCCATATATGTTCGCCCTTTTTTAACTTCTTTGATGTTACTTCTCGCGGATTACCTTTTCTGTTAGAACGAAGCGTTCCGGTTGTGTGTGTTTTATGCTTTAGCAGCTCCTCTGACAGCTCGATACTGTTGTAAAAATTATTCATAAAGAGGTGACGTCCTTTATTCAAATATGGATGCATTAACCGTAAAACAAGACTACTTGTTTTTGATGTTTTCTCTATGTTATCTGATTTTCCTTGATAAATTTCAAAATTTAGAACATATCCGTCCGGCGTAGTAAGTTCAAATAGTTTTATGCCATATCTTGCTTTTTCCCCTTTATATATTGTCGGAAACTTAGCCGACCTCGAAACAACAAAAGGGATTCATCCAGTGAAAGTGCTTTTGACGGTGAATATGCTGCTTGAAAATTAACGAGAATTGGCCGGAGTATGGGATAAATTTTGTTTAATTTTTGAGTACTGTTGTCAACGCGTCCAGTATAATGTCCACTGATGCATCGTCGTAGTAGCTGTTCAAAACGGCGACCCGTCATAGTGTACGGAAATATTGGTGAATAGTAAAGTGGATTTTCAGTAAATAAGTGTCGAATGGTAGGAGCCGGGTTTTGACCTCGAAGCAAGCAGAGGCCAATAAATTTTAGTAATTCTTCTTCATTCGTTTCAGCGAAATTAATCTTTGGGGTATTTCTTGTAACAACACGCTTGGTCTCAAACAAGTGCTTTCCGTAGTAATTTGTGCAACTAACAAGTGTCTCAACTATATTTCTTGAGAACAGCTGATCAAAAATGTCTCTCGCACTAGAATCCTTATCAGCATTCATTTTAATGCCGCATTCACTATGGTTAAATGCAAATTCAATCAATTTCACTTTGGTATCATACCATGTATCGTTATCATCGATAACCCGCTCATTATCTGTCGTCAATGGTGAACAACTAGCACCATCCCAACTGGCAAGATCATTGGTATCTACGGTGTCTTCATCCTCAGACGACACTATCAAATGCTTCTGCTTCCGACATTGAGTTGCAAAAAAGTCTGCCTCGCTATCGTCGCTGATAGAGTCTGCTTCAGCATCGGATTCTTCGGAAACAAGGCTCTGATCGTCATCAATGAGATCACAGTCACGCAATATTTTTTTATTCTTTTTCATGTGTTCTCCTCAAAAGTCCCTTTTAGCGGTTAAAATTTCTTCTACACAAAGCAAAAAATACATACACTTATACATATACGTTCACAGTGACATCGAAATAAATATTTTTACTAATTTATGAAAAAATAAAATGTACATTTGGCCGATGGAGGAAGTACACAAGTGTCAATATGTGTAAATTATCACCGTGTGATAATAGTATAATTTACTTTTTTATTTATTTAATTTTTAGAAGGGTAATTGATCTGTGTTTACTTAATTCGTGAAAAATACTTACCGAATAAATGATTCGTCTTCACAGAAGCACACTTTTCAACTGCATAAACTGAAATGAACTGAACGCTCGATACGACACCGACTGCTGTAGCCGTCATTTCTCTCCAGATTCGCAAATCTTTCGAAGCGTTAAGGTATGAGAAAACGTGTAAAAAAACAATTGATATGCTGTCTGGCATGCTGCAATTTTTTTTTTTTCAATGTATTACTCAATAAATAATCAGTGTGTTCGTTAGTACACTTCGTACTAACGCTGTTGTTTTTTTTATTAATTAAAATGTGCAGGACGGCTATAGCCGGCATTTGCCTACATATCACCAAAAATCGGACGGCTACAGCCGTCATTTGCGGCAACGGGTTAATCTTATTCATACTCGCACACATCATACTCAAAATTAACACTCACTGTATAATACGTACAGTGGACTTCTTCCATTTATTTATGACAGGATATTCGGTATGGATACAACGAAAATAGTTAATACACTTGTTATACTACACTTGAATATGTTTATTTAATCAAATACAAAAAAACGCATGTTGTACGTATGTGTATGAACGTGGTTGGAACTGTGTTGGGGGAAAGGGGTAGCATGCGTGGGTCGCACCGCGCACCATTCGTCGCCGATACCCAGTGCCAAACATCGATATATTTCACAGTTTACATTATTTATTATTAAATGAGTGGATCACAATCGATTTGAGTATTTTTCACAGAGCTTTTAGAAAATATACCCTACACCAAAGTCTTAAAATTGATTTTATTTAGGATACATTTGTGTAATTATTATCTAACTAACGTTTGTTGAAAATAATAAAAACAGATCAAACTGTAAAAGCATTTTTTAGTTTGTAAAGGTAGCTATAGAATATGTTACATAGTTTTTTGTAATCCGATCAGAAACCTATTGAAGAAGCTGGTGTTTTCCATTTTTCTCTTTTTTTTTTAAAGACGAAACTTTCAATGGGCCGTTATTTTTATACTCCTTAAACGTTAGCACCCAGGTGTATGCGTGTCTGCGTAAACTGCAACTAGGCGTCGACACTAAGAGATACTTCGGCTTTCCTGGCACCCCTCTATGAATGATTTAACGTCGCCGGGGCCAATAAATTGTCAATGTTTTACGTAGTTAAGATCGATTCGCGTAGCGATCTCATTACATTCCTTAAATGCCAGTTTGACGCAATACCGGATGCGTTACAAAAAAGTACATGCGTGTGTTTACTCGGGATTATTTTTACTTCGAGGAAACATGTTTTTGACGATCAGGTTCTAGCCGGAATTATATCATTAATGTGCTCGATCAAATGTAAAGAGCGGTGTGTAACAATAGTATTAAATAAATGCCACTGAAACTATCATTAAAATACAATAGAGAATATCATAATTTTCTCTTCCGTCTGAAAAAAAAATCATTATCATGGGCAGAAACCGAACAGTTCAGTTCCAAATGCACATTAAGAAATGCATATTACCCCATATTCGTTTAACAAAAATTCAGTATATTTATTTGTATTTAAAATTAATAGACGTTTCTTTCGAAGTCATCGCATATATTATTTATTTGATATATTATATCATTGCAATCAACGTCGGTAATATTTAATTTGTAACTTTTTTTCAGTCAGTTTATATTGTTTCACACGTTCGGCGCCATGCGTGATTCGGTTGAGTTTCTCGCAGGCCCGAATTTTACTGTCGAATATCATGCGATGTAGATAAAGTAACATTTATGATATCCTACATTTAAATTAACACTTTGCCGTCCGCACTGTTTATAAATATTTCTTCGCTTGACGCTGGCAGAACTAATTGTGTTACTTTGCTTGTCGCCGGTTGTTTTTGGGGTTATTGGGAGATGATAAATTTCAAGTTTTACTAATCTCATCGATAGTTCTCATGAGTTTTCAATTAGTATTCAATTAAAAAAATGTACATATGTAAATAAATGTAAAATTTCTTTGTTTTATATATTTCTGTGTTTACATTTTCCTTGGTGCTTACTTAGTATTTCTCTTTTAAATGATAGGAAGCAAAACAATCACCAACGTGTAATGCAACTCCATACGACTTGTATATCAAATTTGTTGTCTTTTTTTTCTTGTTTTTGGTACTTAGAAACATTCTGCGTTCACACGACAATCGCCCAATTCAAACACCCTTCAGACGTTCCTAAATTCGTATCCACTTGATCGCATTCCTACAGTACTTATAAAAAAGAAACACTTGCTGACGTAAATAACTTATTCCACTTAAGTAAAGTAGCAACAAAACCCCAGAGATCATCAACGGAATGCAAACGATACTCTACAGTACTGTCGCCGGCCACTTCTTTGCGCACACCACTGTGGTGTCGCCGGACGGCATAGTGTTAATAAAAGTATAGTGTAATTTGTGTATTTTTATGCTGTATATTCTATACTTATACTTCAGTACTTGTTTCATTAAATTTGTTTTCAAAATGCAACTGAAAATCTTATTTAACTTGAACAAGAAGAGCGTAACCCATATATGGGTGACGTGGTCCCCACGGAAGCATAGTCGTAACCCAAGTACGGGTGACGCGGCGCCGAACGTATTAATTTTGTTCTTTAACATCGTTGTTCTGAAAGAGAATGCCCGACAATATACATATTTACTTTACATAATACGCAATATGAGATTGAAAATAATTCAAATTAATATGTCGCATATACTCGGTAAATTTATTATTTAATATTAAGGACTGATGAAGAAAAACAAAAACTTTAACTCAATGTAATAATATACACTTGATGTAGCTCATGGATTCACTAATATTTAAAAAGGTAGCAAGCACCTCGAAGAGCACCACTACTCAAATTAAGCTAGCTATCTGAACATTTCATAAAATGAGGTCTTATGCTACGTGTATCTTTTAGAACGGAATTTCTAACAGTTGTCGTACATTCCTCTTCAGCATAATTGTAACCGATATCAAATTACAGGGAGCAACCTCTTGTCCGAGACAAATGGTTTTCAGTCTCGAAACCGAGTCCACATCTCGAGAAAAATACGGTCTTCTTATCATTTTAACATTTCTGAATCCTTATCGAAGAATGAATAATTGTCTCTACTGTCTGGTTCCCTCTCCGTCTGTTCTATCTCCCCGCCCCCCCCCCTTTCTCACTCACTCACTTACTTATTCACCGTCTTCCACTACAATATACATCAGCGGTGAATTGGCTGCATGACACACGAAATTTTACTTTCGGGTAAAAATGTGTAATTGTCATTAAGGGATTCGGGGCGGGAACCTTGTGACAGCCTTAAAAAGACAAATGAGGAATGGCCACGAAGTTCCGGTCAGAGGGTCTCCACGCGGAAATGAGGAAACGTCTGTCTTGGCTGCAATCGGGAATATTGCTCTCACGAGTAGACCTCCCTTTTTCCCTAGCCCTCACGCTCGTTTCAACCAGCTGAATTTATTTTGGATGGCGATCCGTAACAAGAGACGAAATTTTCAATGGCGCGTACAGTGCAGGAAGGAGTTTACAAAATCGATAGACAGACGTGTGGGGAAGTCCATGGTAAAAGTAAAATCTTACGAATAAAAATGTACGCTTTTGGTTTCCATTTAGGAATTAAAAGGATCTAAATGACTTGAATTAAATAAAAGAATGATTTTCCTAAACAATAACTTATATCTAACTTTACAAAAAAGGGAAATACAGTTGATCCTCAATAACTCGAATTTCGAAGGAAGAGCTAAAATCTTCTAATTATATAGGTTCGGCGATTCTAAATTCGAGTTATAGAGGTAAAATGATACATTTGACGTATGTGGTAGATAATTCGAATTAAAGTAAGTTTTGTTTCGACTTACATAGGTTTTCGCAGCACAGCGGAAGGCAATGAACAAAATTTTAGTTTTAGGGAGGTTTTTCGAGTTATAGAGGTACTAGTTATCGAGTACAAAAATGAAGCGATTTTAATGTTTTACATTTACAGCTTATCCAAATTGCTGTCATATCGAATATTATCCTTAACAGTTTATAACAACAGAATTCAACTAATTCTTTACACTCCGAACCACCATCACCTCAATGGGATACCAATAACAATTGCGTTGCATGTCTTGCATTATTACTAGATGTTTTGTTGAAGTTTAAGATTTTAAATATTGTTTCACTTTCTTACATATACACTTATTGACCAAGCAACAGATGCTAATTGTCTCGGTGTGTACAATTTTATAAGTATTAAACACTATTAGCAATACAATCGAATATAAAAGTCCTGTTAATAATTGTGATCTTAGATAATTCAAAGTAATATGAATTACAATCAATTTTTGTTGATAACAGATGTATTCAACAACGATCTATGAGTGCGACAACTTCAATAAATGTTTAAATTGTTTTAAAAGTAATAGTAAAAAAAGATAAACTAAAAACTGTTTCAAAGTATTAATCGGAACAACATTGTAGTCTGATGGCTAAAGTCTGATGTCCTCTGAGAGGGGGTAGCCCATAATATCCTGGTCGACTCACGATGTCCCCTGAGAGGGGACATTCGACCACAAAGGCTTAAGAAGTTGAATTTTTAAAAATGTGCGAATGTGGAATTTGCGAAAGCCAAGGGGCGCCTCTATATAGAAACCAGGGCGGACTCGAGCACTTGCGAGAAAGGTAGTCGGTAGATTGATTCCTCCTAGTGGCGAGGGCAGGAAGGTCGCCACAGCACTATTAAAAAGTTGTAAAAAACATTATTTAATCGTAAAATGGTGGGTCGTAATACGCTCCACGCGTCCTAAACGAAAAGTTTTCAAAAAACTGAACGTGTTAATGGGATACCTTCCATTTGTTTATGATATTTTATGGGTCTTGCGAATTTTTTATTCGCGATAGGTTGTTGTATATTATTCTACAGTGATCCATGATATTTAATCGATATGTTTGTGAAGTTAATGTTTGCTATAATGTTTCTCTGGCTGGATGGTTATTCGGGTTCATATATTTTTAGTCGAGTTTTAAATATTACATACTGTTTGCATATCATCATGTTCATTTGGATATTTGCGCTATGATTAATTGAACTTTCTATCGCGTAATATTAATTTTTCATAAGGATCTAGCACAGGAGAAATCAAATGCGAAACATGATCAACAGATATCCTGTTGGACAACAAATGGAACGTGCAGTTAATTTTTATGATCATCGTAGATATAATATATCATGTTATGAAGTTGTTCACGTTTCACGAAAAAATCATGTGAGTGACGTTGAAAAATTATTTACTAACCTTGAATGAAGGTATGCTTTACTTGGATTCGCTTAAGTAGTACAGTCAACGCGTGAAGCGACTGGTCCTGTAAGTAGAATACTCAACGCGTGATGCGCCAAGTTCTCTAAGTAGTGTAGTCGCCGCACGGCGCACCATGTCTGCGCGTAGCGTCTTAATCTACTGAACATTTCGTATTACGAATATAACGATGCTACTCCTTAATTCCTTGCTTAATTCTTATGAAGCAAAATTGTTGGGTTTATATAGATCACAGGCAATGTATTTTTTTATCTTCTAAACTTTCACATACAATTTAAACACAAAAAAGTATTACTGCAATTCATAATTATATATTAAATAGTTCAGATCGTATTACTTCAAGCTATGGTTACTCTATTTTTTTTATAATGGAACTGCAAATTTTATGCTAAATAATATTTGCATGATAAATGGACGACGAAACAGAGCTTATACGTGAAATTGCTTAGTTGTAAACTTATATAAATCGGAAACTTCTTTAATGCTCTGTCTAATTTGACTATTTAGATTAATATTTACAGGAACATCGTGATACATCCGGTGTTTATTGCGAATTATGCGCGCGAGTATTATTAACATCTCATTCAGGAATCAGCGTAAAATATTGGAGTTCAATCATGTGGAATGATGAAATCAAGCCAGCAAATTATGTCAATATCCTAATAATTATTTCCTGTTTTGCTTACGTCCGGGAATACGCTTTCTACTCCCGCGTAAAATCAGCCGTCCACTTATCAGTCTGTTTGTCCAACGAGGAGCTTGCACGCAAAATTTTCGCGTAAATTAAACACCAGCAATAATATTGCCTTGCACGGCGTTCAATAATTTCTATTATCTTTAACAACGATCCATCGACCTTATCGTAACTTTATTCATTAACAATCCGCGTATCGGGGGTCGTTAATACAGCGCTCCTCAGAGTCGAACGCAAACCGCTTTACGTATGAATCTGGTGATTAGAAACTATTGATTAGAGCCTGGTAATTACGCCTGGCTCGGAGTCGCGTGCTGTTAGAATTTTGATATAAACGCGTGTTGATCGTTACAACGGTTATACAATTCGGAAACTCAGGATTGGTTCTGTGGAACGTCTTTACGTCTTACGTCTTCGCGCTTTCGCGAAGGTCTTGGGTTTTTGGATAGAGGAAAATTAACAAACTGTAGAAATCTGATGGTAACTTTGCTGTAGTTTCTTAGAGATTTATGAAGTGATAGTAGTTGTTTAGAGAAAATAAACAAATAGAATCATGATAAAAAGTAAATATTGAAATATTAAAGTGCTGTACACAGAACATTGTACTTAAAGCGCAATAAACGTATAAAATTACAGCAACAAATGGTTTAATCCTGTTGGAATGCTTATCATTAATAGCCTAATCGCGATATCTGTTAATATATAACATATATTTAGGGTAAGGTTGCTCAAGTCGTACCCTTGAAGGAAAAAATCCGTATAAAACTTGGGATTTATTAAATAAATAGAAATTAAATGTATTATTCAAAACTTGTGTTAATATTGTTGTTATTTATTATAACGAAATTGGTAAAACATTTGATGGACTCAAATGTATATTTGCTTGTGGTTGTATACGCTGTTGTCGCTGCAGTTCGTACAAATTTCAAACGATACGACTTGAACAACCTTATCCTACTTTAGTCACGTGGTCGTCTAACTAGTGTATTTACTTGAGCTTTGTGCTTTTGCCACTCCACTTCTCTTTCCAACCACGTGCCATGTACAGTGTAAAGTTATTAGGTGTACAAATGAATTCGGTGCCTTTTTCGTACGGAACCCATTTTCCTAACTTCTGAATTTCTCCTAACTGAAGTAAACGTTAGGATAAGCATTGGTGGGTAACACCCGGTTTCAATGCAAGCCCTTCTTTAGATTTTCCAAAAGTTTTCCAAAAGTTTTTAAAACTTTTTTGCCTGTTCTGGACGTGGCTCATCCAATGGATTAAAATCTACGTTTCGAAATCTTTGAAACCATTTTTTGCACGTTTTACGTCATAACGTCTTACCAAAAGCAGAACAAATCATTTCTTTAGCTTCAGAAGTATTTTCCTTCGGTTCAAACGCAAAGAGAATGCAATGCCTCACATGGTCCTTGTCGAACACCATATTGTTTACTACTATTAGGTGAAATTATGCTGAGTTGTCGTTAATTGTTTTAATGTTCCTTAGAGTATAATGTTACTACTTTCAAATCACCACTGGGCGGGAAAGGTATTTTAACTTGTATAAAAGTTACAAAGCGTTAGATGCAAAGGCACCGAATTAATTTGCACACCTAATAATTATAATAAATCTAGTAGAGATAGGAATAGAATCAAATTTCTAACAAATCCCAACAGTCATAACTCTAGTGCAGATTTTTATGCATCTACAGAAAATTCTAGTAACCCCCGTATACAACTCTGTTTTTGGTGATCGACGCGAAGCGAGCGAGCCCGCGTAATTATGGAGTCGTCGATAATCGAAAGGCGAAGTTTCCGCCGAAGCTTCGCGGCTCATTGACACCGACGGAGTCAGCACGGTTAGCCGGCCTCCTTCCCGCTCCTTTCCAAGTACCCGAACAGCGAACTCACCGAAGTTTCGAATGCACCAAATCCGAATGCGTAATGAGCACATGGTCCCTTCGCCCCGGACCATTACGACTAATCGCTCGGAACGCATCGCCATCGGGGCCAGGAAAACATTCGGTAACGAGAAAGATCTGCCTCAAACACGGGGACGATTGTTAGTTCCAATTTTGTTTGGCAAACAGAACGAATAGATCGAAAGTATCTCCAGAACCACAAATAAAACTTCACATAATTATTTAGATCAACTGGTCAAACAAGGCGAATTGGTAGAGATTTTCATTCTAAAGTTGTTTCAACCCTTTGGGTTTATTTGTATCAGCATTTAATTTTTTAATATTCCAACGAATTGAAAAAAAATATAGTTCGGTTAAACGAATGATCTTTTTTTCAAAAGTTGTGCGGAGAACGTAGAATTTATTTATTTATTTGGTATACGGGTTAAACCCTTTAATATACACTCGCGTGCATAAGTTCCTGGCCAAACCATTTTTTATCGATGTAGGGACGTGTAGTAGAAGTAACACAGCACAAAATAGGTATGAGATACGTCTTTACTAACACTATCGAAATATACAACTCTTAAAATTTTAGAATAAAAAAACATTAAAATAAAGCAATAATATCATTTTTGCTGTGTGCAAAAGTTTCGGGCCAAACATAATTTCGTCGAATAACATAAAACATAATATCACAAAACAACTAAAAAACACTTGAGCTTATACTTTTCAGTCAGTACATGGTTGGCATACCCTTTGCGGCAATAACAGCAGCGCATCTATGAGGCATAGACTCAATTAACTTTATAATTCTGTTTTGGTCGATATTCTTCCATTCTTCTTGAACTTTTTTCCACAGATCAGCTTTATTTGAGCAGTTAGTAGTTCCTACTCTTCTTTTGAGCTCTCCCCATAGGTGTTCAGTGGGATTCAAGTCCGGAGATTGACTTGGCCAGTTCAGAACATGTATTTCTTTCTTTATAAGGAACTCTCGTAAAAGCTTAGACCGATGCTTGGGGTCATTATCTTGCTGAAAAATCCATCTTCGTGGCATATTTTTACGTGCATAAGGAAGCTTTTGATTTAACAAGATCCCTCGGTATACAGAAGCAGTCATGGTGTCAACTATCTTCTCTATGGGACCAACACCTTTCCATGAAGAGGCGCCCCAGAGCATGATGCCACCTCCACTATACTTCACGGTTGGAGTTTGGTATCGGGAAACGTGTCTTGCACTTTTAGGTCGTCTAACGTATCTTCTTCCATCATTTCCAAACAAATTTATTTTCGTTTCATCAGAAAATAAAACTTTTTTCCAATTGTCCACACTCCAACGTTGATGCTGACTCGCGAATTCTAATCTAAGCTTCTTATTTTTTGCACTGACAAAAGGTTTCTTAGCACTAATGCGTCCAAAAAGTTCCATTTTGTGTAGTCTACGAGACACAGTGCTTCGATGAATGTTTGCCAAGTTTTCATCGTGTAATTCGCGTGCTAGCATTGTGGCATTCTTCATCGGATCGGCTACTGCTCTTCGCCTTATCAAGTTATTTACACGATAGGTGGTTTTTCTCGGTCTTCCAGAGGCTACCATATTGGCTAAACTATTTGTAGTTTTCCATTTCTTAATGATATTGTTCACAGTTGTCTTACATATTGATAATGAAGACGTTATTTTACTTGAAACGTGTCCTTCGTAGTGTTGCTTTATAACAATCTCACGCAGTTGTAATTCTGTGCGCTTCGGCATCTTGTCAATCGACAACTGATGCAAAATGTTCGGAAAGTCAATGAACTTTATGTTCACATTCGTGTCCGGTCAAAAACGTAAATACGTGTGAGAGAATAGTCGATATTAAACCGTCAGAGGAGTTTGGCCCGAAACTTTTGCACGCAGCGAAAATGATATTTTTGCTTTATTTTAATGTTTTTTTATTCTAAAATTTTAAGAGTTGTATATTTCGATAGTGTTAGCAAAGACGTATCTTATACCAATTTTGTGCCGTGTTACTTCAACTACACGTCCCTACATCGATAAAAAATGGTTTGGCCAGAAACTTATGCACGCGCGTGTATATAGGTTACAAATGAAGAGTTACAACTTAAAAACTACGAATGAATTTGAAATTAGGAAAATAGAAAATTAGTAATTAGATGGAAATTAGGAAATTAGGAAATTCGAAATTAGAAAATTACGAATTAGAAATTAGAAGTTTTGCAAGAAAAATGGCAAAGAACTGTCCCGATGACTGGAGGAACACTTTCCAACAGGCGAACAGTGTTTTCCACCCAACATCGGAGTTTCTCAATAGAATTTCCCGACGACTTAACTTTCCTAACGAGAGGAATCACTTGTTACGACACCGCGCTACCTAATCTATGACCTAATCTGAAACGCGAGTACAGTCCGGTCGGCCCCGCGCGGGAAATAGGGATGGAAAGAGGTAGGGCGACGTGTACATGGCTGGTGTAGAGTAGGTTGCAAAAGTTTCAAGGTGTTCGCAGCAACAGTTAATCCTACTTCATTCGTTTACGGTGTACTTCTATTTATTATTATACAGCACTGAAACTTTAATCCATAAACTAACGAATGAAGTGGTTAATAATTTCTGAATTACATGATTCTTAAGTATGTATTCAACGGTTAGAAATCCGCCAAGTTGACGGGTCCCGTAAACCTAGTGTTAAGTATGCTTGGCGCTAAGCTAGAAATTCTTTTCTGAGGTATTTTTTAAAAATTAGTTTTTACAAGCTACAGATCTTAGATCTTTACAATTTTTAATCATTTTCTGTTTTCGCATATTATTTTTGAAGCTCAGCTTTTATTATTAACTGTTATGGCAGATAATATTTGTATGTAAGAAGTAATGAAAATTTCATTTTTTACACGCTATACGCTCT
>JAOPTO010002452.1:40928-59348 GCA_033822845.1 Tetrapedia diversipes
ACATTATTTATTATTAAACGAGTGGATCACAATCGATTTGAGTATTTTTCACAGAGCTTTTAGAAAATATACCCTACACCAAAGTTTTGAAATCGATTTTATTTATGATACACTTGTGTAATTATTATGTAACTAACGTTTGTTGAAAACAATAAAAACAGATAAAACTGTAAAAGCATATTTTATTTTATAAAAATATCTATAGAATGTGTTACATTGTTTTTTGTTCTCTTTTAATTCGATCAGTAACCTATTAAAGAAGCTGGTGTTTTCCATTCTTCTTTCCTTTTTTTTAAAGACGAAACTTGCAATGGGCAGTTATTTATATACTCTTTAAGTCCAACCATACAGGTGTATCTGTGTCTGCGTAAACCGCAACTGAGCATCGGCACTAAGAGATACCTCGGCTTTCCTGGCACTTCTATGAATGATTTAACGTCACCGGGGCCGATAAATTGTCAAACTTTTACGTAGTCAAGATAGATTCCCGTAGCGATCTCGTTGTATTCCTTAACCCTTTGCGGACGAGTGTCGGATATATCCGCCCAACTCCCGCGCTGCGGCTGGTGTTTGTCTGTCGTAAACGACACGTATAAGATACGCATGGGTATACTAGCCTAAGAAGTCAAGTTGACCTACATTTGTTTGTTTATGATTTTGTTAGATTTTATGAAAGACTTATTTAAATACAGCTTTAGTTTTTATAACATAAATGCGTGACGTAACTATTTTCTTTACTGTTCCGTCCGCAAAGGGTTAAATGCCAGTTTGACGCAATATCGGAAGCATTTGAGGGCCTCATAATCGTCATATATTACGACCTTTAACGAAAAAAGGAAATCCGAGTATGTAACTTACTGTGTGTTGTCAGGCCGAAATCACGCGCGCGGTGTACGTTACGTCGTATATTTAAATAAGTTGGTGTTGCATAGTAAAAATAATATGCATTGTTGAATTCAGAATAAAATACGTGATATTTTTAGTTATTATGAAAATATAAAAATTGTTTAAAATAACGCAAGAAAATTTTTTTTACCAAGGAACACTTCTCAACAAATTTTCTTCAGGTAAAATTATAGCGCTCGTTATACCATTAAACTTTTATCTAAAACATTTTTCTCTTTTCCTAGTACTTTAATAGATATATACGTAAAAGTAGAACTGTCGATTTCACTTTGGGGTTAATTTTCATAGCCTTAAAGGTCGACTGGGCCCAAATGAAGCATACCGTTATTCTTGTCTTCGATCACTCTATAATCCCACAAAGTTTCATACAAATCCGTGAATGACAGTTCGCGGTGTTCCCTTGTAAAACGGGAAGAAAATATATATACTTATTACTTATAAATGTCTTTATTTAATAGAAAAATAAAGCTTTTTTATATGAAGGTTTTGAAAATTTCTCTTCTTACTTTACTTTTCCGCATGTTAAACGCTTAATTGCGGCTAATGTAATGACAATTACTTTGCACGTTCATATAACGCCCAACGGCGTCAACCGTGTAGTAAAAGATGAAGTCTCTTTGTACGAAAAACGTTTATTAAACAGATGTGTACATTATCCCACCTAATAACGGGCATAGCCCGCGTACGATGATCGGGCCAAACGTAAATATTACGGGCATAGTCCGCGTACGATGATCGGGCCAAACGTAAATATTACGGGCATAGTCCGCGTACGGTGATCGGGCCAGAAGTGAATATTTACGTGGAATATTTGATACGCAATTACAGCAATGTCCCGAACGCTGCACGAGCTTGCATACGATTTCGGTCCAACATCTTCGAATCTAAATCGTAGGTTAAAGGGTTAATGCCGGAGACCACCTATTTAACAATTGATTGTCGATCCCTCAGCCCACTCCCCTTCCATGTCCTGTGGCCTGTTCATAATATTTAGGGCCGATCGTTAGGAACTCTGATTCGTACTACAGTTCGTAGCAGGTCACAGTATTCAAATTGACATTACAGAGCGTCATTCATAGTTAATGTGATAACCCCGCACGATCCTAACGGCGGTTGTCCACTCCACGCAGCGCAGCAGAAGACGGCTGCGGCGGCTGGCCAGTAGGTCATGGGTTCATATAAGCGCCCCGTATAACACCACCGACCGCACGACCCCCGCGTACAGGCGGCGCACTCCTTTGCTGGGACCCCCCAAGTTCGACAGATGGTGGTCGACCGCGGTGGGGCCCCTCGCCGAACGGTGTTGAAGAACCAGACGCTATCGGTCTTATGGGGGGGAGGCAACCCGAAGCCACAACCACTCGATGCACCGCACTACACAGGCCACTTCGCACTAGCAGAGACGGAGGGTCCAGCCGTAGTCTTTTCCCGCAGCCAGCACCAACATGTCATCCGCGTAACACGTGATACTGACCCCGCGGGGAAGGGCCTTCGGCAGAACGGTGGTGTAGGCGAGGTCCCACAAGATGGGCTCGAGGACAGAGCCCTGCGGGACCCCGCACACCATTTCCCCTACGACAAGTTCATCGCAATGATCGGTGAACTCGATCGACCTGTTGGACAAATGTGTTCCGACGTTTCTCCTGAGATAGGGAGGCACACTCGTTGTCTTACGAGGGCCTCCTTAATAGCCAGCCAGGGCAGAGAGTTGAATGCGTTCACGATGTCCAATGACACCGCAAGCGCAACTCCACCCTGCAAGGTCGCCGACTCTGCGAGGGATCGATCCAACGAGATCGCGTCTATGGTCGACCCCCCCTCCCCGCCCCTCGGAAACCGAACTGGATCTCTTCCAAGTCGGGCCACACCCCTCACAAGAGGAAGGAGAGGTGGGAAGCGATGATCCGATCAAGGAGCTTCCCCGCCTCGTCCAACAGGCATATTGGACAATAGGTCGAGGGGGATTCCGCCGGTCTACCGTCCTTCTTTAGCAGGACCATCCTGATCTGCTTCCATGCCGGTGGAAAAACACCGGACTCCAGGCAGCAATTCAGGAATTCTGTGATTGTCACCCAGAGCCTGCACCACCGTCGCCATAACCCGGTCCGGGACGTCATCCGGGCCTGGTGCGACGTTTCGCGACCGTAATTTTCGAATCTTAGTAGATGCAGCGGCATATGTAATCATTTAGATTGCTGTTATTCAACCCTAGATGACTAAACTTAAATTAGTGTTACTCTGTAAGTGATCATTCGTCTCATAATCTTCGAATTAAAAACACGTATAATCTTATATTTCCATTATTTATCTCAAACAAATTAGCGTAACTGAAGAGAAGCATTATAGAATATAATTATAATATTTTATAATAATAGAATAGTATTATAATATTTTAATTAAACAGTAGAAAAGTGGTATCTGATTAACGTTTGCAATCTTAGTGGATGTAAAAAGATCTCGGCAGATCTCGAATTCGTAAAACTGGCAGGGGTCGGTACTCTATTAGACGAATGTTTAGTTATCTAGGGTTAAGCAGATGAAAATTTTACTGATAGGTAGCTGCGATCGATTTATCGGCGAGAAAGTGATTCCGTGGGGATACCTTACAAACGTCGTTTCTATGCGAAACTGCTGAATTGGATTATTGGATGACTTAGCTTTGGACTTTTCCTCGTCCAGTCCTCTCCTTGTATTTCACCTGAACGTTACTAGTTTTACTTAATCCTCCTCGAAGAACGGTATCGCATTGGCACCCATACCCTTCGTTACCATTTTAACCCTTTGCAGTCGGCAGATTTTTCGGCTGAGACTACCAGCAAGTCTGGGCGAATTTAGCTTTTCGGAGTCATTGTTTCCTAAGCGATTTAAGGTGGATATATCTACATTTAAAATCATACACTATATTGATGCTGATTTGTAATGTTTAATAGGGCTTAAACTGCATAAAAGCAGAAAGAGTTAGCTTTTTGGCATTGTCTCGTCTTCCGCTGTACGGCAAGACTTGTTTGGGAAAGGTAGCGCACCGATGTCCTTTTCCGACTTCAGATAAACGCCCGGTTACCATGGCTGAGCGGCAATGGTTTTCATATAAAATCAAAGTCTCAAACCGTTAATATCGCCAATGAGTCTACCTTGAAATCCTGAACAATTGGAATGTTTATTTCTTACTAATCTTTGAAATTCAATTTATAATTTATTATATTTTTATTTATTTATAAATTGATTTCTATTTACTTATCATATATTTCTCGATGGTAAAATAATGCGTGAGACGTCTGAAATGGCTAGCATTCTGTTAATCTAATTGTAAGTTTTTCTGGATTGCTCTTTCGAGATGTGATCATGTCGCCAAAGCGGCGACACCGATTTCTACGACAGTTTTGAAATGCCGCCACAGCGGCGGCACCGACCGCAAAGGGTTAAGGAAGACGGGAACTGGTGCAATTGTTTTGGTAATTTTTAAATCTACAGTAACAAGATGTGGATTTAGTATATTATTATTAGACTACAGATTTTTATGCATTTATAGTGAAGAATAACTACTTTAACCCTTTGGTTATCTCGGACGTATTGGATGGACGTATTCTCGGTTCCTCAAAATCAATATTTTTTTATATACCTTGGTAACTGTACCATATTTTGATTTGATATCTTGTGCCATTTTAGCAGAAAACTTCACAGAAACATGCATTTCTGAAAAGGTTGCAATGGGATAAGTTGATTCCCCGGAATCACTACTAAATTCTAATGTTCCCTGAGAAGGGACAACGGTGTGCAAAGGGTTAATAAAGTGTGAACTGTACATAAATTATTACACATATCTATTTTAATATAGGTTATTCTCAGTGAAAAATAACTACACTTCTCTGTGTTACTCCCAGACTGTTTATTCCCTATCTATAAACAAAACACATAAGAATCATCACGACGACACTCGTAAATATAAATGTATCACACAACATATAGAAAATTCGAATGCGTGGAAATTCATAGAATGCGCATAACAATTCGAAATTTACGGAGTATCAAAGGCTAATTACAGGTTATGAAATTTTTATGTGCTCTGGATAAATTTAAATGTCCAAAAAGGCAAAGAATATATTTAATATGGAAGAAACATATATTATCCGACGTATTGGAAGCAAATGTTTTATGATATTCAGAAATTGAAACAGATTCCTATTTAGTTTCCATCTTTTTTTAATTCCCTTATAAAAATTCGAATTTGCATAAATTCAATTACTTTTAATCGCCAAAGTACACGTGTACCGTTAAAATTTTAATATTTAGAGGTTTCTTCAAGTATTGATTTTTTAACCGTTTTTAATTATTATGAAACGAAAAACTGTGATAATTGCGAACATTTTTAATAATATTAACTCGGGTTCGTCAAGCCCGTACTGGGGCCGACCACAGGTCAACCGCAGCCCCTGAGGGGTCCTTGTGGCAGACAATGGAACGAAAGCTCTCCCCTTTTCATGAGGTCGCGTTCCGATAATCAAAATTACGAGTCGTCGATAGCGCGGCGGACGACAGCAGCCTCCCGGAAGTCTTCCGACAAAAGGCAATCTGAATTTCAGATCCAGCCAACTGGAAGTCTCACTCACTTATGTTGTCCCTTCGACTCTCATTTGCATCTCGCCCCTTGTTTCGAATTTTCCTGCTTCTTCTGCTCATCTGTTAACCCCTTCCGATCGATGCAGATGAAGGTGCAGACGCTCCTCGACTTTCGCACACAATTGGTTCCTGAAAGTGTTTGCGAAAAGTGTGTTCCTGAAAAATTGCTGGAAACAATAGTAATTGTTTTTGCAAGTTTTGCTCATGGAGCTCGAAATCCGTCAAATTGACGGGTCCCGTAAAGTATGCTTGGCGCTAATTGTAAGTTAGGAATTCTTTTCGAAGGTATTTTTTAAAAATTACTTTTCACAAGCTACAGATCTTAGATCTTTGCAATTTTTAATCATTTTCTGTTTTCCCATATTATTTTTGAAGCTCAGCTTTACTATACACTGCTATAGCAGATAATATTTGTATGTAAAAAGTAATGAAAATATCATTATTTTTTACATGCTATACACTCTGCACGTTATTCTACGGAAATCAGTTAACAGTTTTTACAACGGTAACAAGGCGGTCTAAAACTAAACTGTCTCTTCGTAAATTATCAACCGAAGTAGTTTTACAACGAAATTAATACAATCAATGTCTCTATCGAATAATTCTCAGCAGTGTCTTGGACATCAATTTATCCATTTCAGCGAACCGATAAAATGATCAACGTTACATCATCAAATTGAACCAGAACCCGGAACGTGATCTCGTAAACGCGTAACACATCGTTCCCGTCCCTTAACGTGCCTGTTCTCATTAATTGAATACATGTCGCCGGTGAAAGGGGTGGAGGGGGTTCATTAATCCTCGGTGTACCCGAACTGAATTGTCGAAATACAGCGCGGTCCCGTTACTAGTTACTGAAATAACTTTCTAGAGACCGCTCGCGTATTCCCATTTGCCTTTTCTGGTAACCATGAGGTTCGCATACGTTTTATATTTATCACGTGGAACGCACGCAGGTATTCGTTCCTCGGTGTCTAAAACAGGTCGTACGTGTACCGTGGGGGAATCTCTGCGCAGCGTGTTTCATTCCTCGTCGCACGCATTTCGAGTTTCGCGCGCGACTGCCTAGCGTTCTAAGCAACAATTAACCCTTATCGGTCGCTAGCTTTTTATGCGTGACTCTCGCTAGGTTGTAACTAGTTCCGGTAAATATGCAAAAGAATTTCAGTATTGTAAGAATAACATTTTTGTTAGAAATTATCTATTTTTATTTATTTTACACATATATATGAGATTCAAATAATTATGTATAAGTTTTTAATGTATGATATTTTTTAAAACAGTCTCCAACACGAAGGAATGGTTTTCTGCTGCACGTTTCGCAGAAGTATACTGTCGTTTTTCTTCCGCCAGGCAACTTACGATTCGAACATACTAAGCAGTCATTATGTTTTCCTTTAGCATCAACTTGTAAAATATGTAGTTTTCCATCTAATCTCTCCTCATTGTCTGCTGTTGATGGCGTTCCATATCGTGCAGTTTCACCGTCACGAAAATTCCCAATTAGTGACATAACTAATTTCCGAATAAAGTTTATATGAGACATTGGTTTTCTGTTGTTATATTTACAATCAGCTTTATATAGAATATAAGAATTCAAGGAGGATACTTCAATTCCCCAGAAAAAAAGTTTCCGCCACCATTTTATTGATTTGCGTAAAAAACAATACATAGATCCAAATTGATCTGCACGGTCCACTCCGCCCATAAATTTGTTATAATTCAATATCACTTCGGGTTTCCTAAGCTCTACCCGATTGCCATCGCGTGTCATTCTTGATACAGTTTTCATTGACGCAGTATCATATGAACTAAGTATGGTAATAATTCGTTTGTCTCGCCATGATAAAGCTAACAGCTTTCTTTTTCTTGAACGGAATTTGATAATAGTTTTAATTTTAGAAGTCGGTTTTCTTATTTGTCTTGGCAGAAATTTTCTATTACTTCTTATTGTACCTGTTAAATAGCATTTCATTTTAAGCAATTCCTCAGCCAGTGGAATACTGCTATAGTATCTGTCGACATAAAGATGATATCCTTCGGAATTAGGGATTGATTCCAGTAGATTATTGTACAAATGCAAAACGATCCTCGCACTGACAGGTAGTTCGGGATGAATTAAAGACTCCGATGTAACAGATCCAAAGTAGGGCAATATCGAATACACATATCCAGTATTTGAATCCGCCAAAACATACATTCGTATTCCCCATTTAGTTGGTTTATTGGGACTGTACGTTAAGCAACTGAATCTTCCTTTGAATGGTACTACAGCTTCATCAACACATATTTCTTTGCCGGGAACAAAGTTTTGTCTAAACTTTAAATCAATATAGTCCAGACAGTTTTTGACTTTCGCAAACCTTGTTCTTGGATAATTATTATTGTTCAGATTTTGATGTAAATGGAGCATCCAAAAAATTTGAAAAAAAAAAACGCTCTCTCTTAAAAATCTTAGCGAAAAATGAAATATTACACGTAAAGTCTTTGGAAAAATAATCTTTTATGTCATTTAAGTAGATTGTACCCATATTCAAAATCACACCAAAAAAAGCAAGCATTTCCTCATACGAAATGTTTTTCCAATTTTGCCAGATTGATCTGGCGGATAATTCTTTCTTTGCAGTTTGCTCTTGCGCATATAAGTTTGTTTGCGTTATAATTTCCGTTATGAGTTCGTCAGTAATAAATTTCTTGAAGTAATCTATAGGCTGCTGAATATTTCCAAAAATTTGTCGATTGATATTTGTAAAAGGAATCCTAGTAGGGAGACTATCATCATCACTCTCGATTTCGATCCAATCATCGTCGGAGCTATCAACATTTTCTATGTCTGCATCACTTTCCTCTTCACTTGAATAAGTTATAGGCATAATTCTTCTTCTCTTAGAATTTTTAAAATCACTTTGAGAATTGTTTTCAAAACACTCACTGCCACTATCACTATCGAAATTCATAAAATTTTCTTTATTCATTTTTGGGCTCAATATATTAAAAAATAATTAGAAAAGGCAATGATATATAACTGGAGATGTCAATTGCTCTGTTATGTATATTTAATAAGGCAATAGTGCCTGCATTTTACACAGAGCGAGTTTTGACATGTTTCGTCTTGTCACCTCCCACGTGACTTACGACCGAAGCGACAAAGTACTGTTGTCACGTGATAGGTGACTTACGACTTATAAGGGTTAATAATATATTCCCGACGAAATCCGAGTGCAATTTCACCCTTCAAGGTCGGAGTAGGATCGTCTCTGAAGTATTAGATATATGTATGCGGTGCCGACAGGCGTCGCCAATCAAAAATTCAAAAATTATACAGGGTGTTCGGACGAACGTGGGAGAAAATTGAAGCGGCGACTCTATGCAACATGCTAAGACGAAAATCAAGTGTAACAATTTTGCGTTTGATGCTTTGTTTATTAGTTATAAGCAACTAAAATGACGAGCTGTTTTATGCTTGAGAGCTGGCAAACAGGCAACACGGTAGGTAACGTTGCTGGCTACACAGTGATGCTCAGTCGTAACTACGTATGGGATACGGCTTACCTCTCAACAGCTACGGAAATGCACGTTCACACTCAAAGCTCACACACAATCCCGTGACACATTTTAAAACAAAATCGAAGTATTGTATCATTAAGGCGTAACACCACTATAACGACCTAAAATAAAGCGGTTTTTGACAATTTTTTTGGGGCAGAAGGAAAGGTGACAGAAAATAATACTTGGGGTAACTGTTGAGCATATATTTGAGTATATTACAAAAAGGAAAATATTACAAAATTGCGACACTGCAGCAATTCTCCCTAGGCATGTTGAAGCTGAGGAGTTCTGCGGTACGCAGCATAACTGGTGCCAATTTGAACTTAGAAAGAAGAAAAAAAATCCACTTAATCTACATGAGTGTACCTAGTGAATCACGTAGGGAATTTTGGAAATATTGATTTTTGTACAATTGACGAGCATTTTACTGAAATTGTTCAATTTTTACCCCAAAAAAAGGACAGTTATTTGTTAATTACTATTGTTTGATTTAACTTATCAAAAATCCCCTACGTGACTCACTGCGAAATGTTATTTTAAAGTTCTGCTGCGTGCCGTTTTGAAGAATCATGTTTCGAGAAAAACGCGTTTGAAGTTTTGAAACATGTTATAAACATGAACGAATGAAAAATTCTACTCTTAGAAAATTTTTACCATTAATCTACCTACCCAGGACCATAAAGTTGCCCTTTCAAGTTCAAATTCTCCTTCTCATTTTGTTTCCTGGCCGATTTTAAGTTGGAACGTGCCTCTTTTGTTGCATCTGATAGGGACTGCTCAGCGTGTTTTAGGCGATTAGCATCGGATTCCATGCAAAAATTATATGATTGATTACCAATATCTATCTCCAAAACACTCATAATCTGCAGGATATCGGTGAGACGATCATTGAAAACACACATAGCAATATCTATTGCTATATTCAGAACTGTTTTACCACTGGAATACGATTTCGGAGCCAAATTCCAAACTGTAGCATTGAAACTTTCGTTGCTATTTTGCATTTAACATCCTGAGCAACGGTTTAATAGTTCTTCGCGGCTCAGTTCCTCACAAATCGATTTAATTGTTTAAAAAATTTGCCGAGGAAGTGGCGGTTTATGATGGAAGGTATCTAATGAATCCGTCGCTTGCGCTTTTTTCCACTTGCACCAAGAATCTGAGCACTTCTCGTGCAAATGATTCTTATCGGTTGATAATTTATGAAATAAGGTCGCCCAGATTTCATTTTTCAATTTTTCGATATTATTCGGATTACAACGTATGGCTAAACCATAATAAATTGTCAACTGATCAATTAATTTGCCAGTTAATTTGCTTTTGCCACCGAGACTTTTTCCGTTTTGAAATGCTTCTAATTGCATTTAAACAATACACTATCGATATCTATGGCGATATTGAAGGGGTTACGAATTCAAAAAGTGGGGATTTCGCAGCGGGCATCAAGTTGGCGTAGGTAGACCGTTGCGGATCATCCGAGACGCTAGAGGAGGAGTTCAGAATTCCATACAAAAAATTTTTTTTTAGGGATTAGACTTTTTGCCTCATATTTTAAAAGGTTCAAAGTATTTTTTAAGACAATAAAGAAAAATTGATTTTTTGAAAATTCTACAGTGGTGTTACCTCTTAAACCTAGCCAATCGACAACAATCCACAAGGACATATCGAAACAATCCTTGTGAAATTTTCGAGCAGAGAGGATTAATGTTTCTTCCAGTGCACAAATTCGCACTAACAAATAATCCATTTGTGCAAACGCTGTAGATTTCGCTATTCTGTATGAAAACATTCACGCATATTATGATTTTCTTTAAAAAATCACACACAAATCACGATTTTTTGCGAAAGAATTGACGCATATCACAATTCTGTACCTAAAAATTCAACTACGACACGATTTTCTACGAAAGATTTCACATGCATCTAAATTTTTCCCCGAAAAGTTCATTGCCCTATCAGCTGTTTACGGGAATGGCATACTACACGCTCTGATGACATACTGAGGACGGGAGTTGTCGAGAACACTCCCTTCCACTACGCACACTACCGCACGAGCTCTGCATTTCGGACGACGTCGGGAAATCGAGATAGAAAAGAAATGAAAGTCTTGCTCTCTCGCTCTTGAAGCACTAAAATCCAACCAGTATGGAAAGCAAGCCTGCGGTAGAGGCCACGAGAGATCTTGACTGCCCATTATTCTTATTTTTTGGCAAACAAGCATGCTCTTATAATGAAAAAAAATGTCGTCTAAAATAAGAATAAAACACAGCGTATTATTAACAAAATATAATTTTTATCATGTTAAACAACATAAATCACATTTTAATAATATGGAAATGTCAAACTGAGTACTTAAGTTTTATAAAAATTTGCTATTTTGCTTACTTTACCTTAACTTCAAGTTAGGTTACCTTCACGCTACATTTAGGTCGCTGCAGCCCACGAACCGAACGATATAGGTAACAGGCGACAGTTCGAGCCTAGGCTGCACCTCACCTGGCTCCCTAGTGGAAGCCCGTGAGGTGACTGGCACCCATCCTCCACGAGTGAGTCACGCCATCTGAGCCTTCAATGCTAGCTCAGAGGGTGCGACCAACACTCGCAGAAATGACTTTTATCCCAATTTGGGAGAATTTGCCATTAAGTAGGCCGAGAATCTTATTCTCGGTGCTCCTCTTTCGGCCAATGTTGGCCGGCTCCTCAATCCTAAAAACCGTCATGCCTGCACGGCTTGAGAAGGTGAAAAGGATTTGGGCCGGGGTGAGGGGACGGTCAGGCACCTCCTCCAACTGATTGAACGCATCCGCGACCGGGGTCAGCAAATCCGTCTGTCAATGACATTGTTGGGAAAGGAGGGCGAGCCATCGGGGAGGGTCGTCCTGCCAATCACTTTGGCGGGGGCCTCCACCGGGATCTCTACCGGCTCAGCGATGAGTGTTTCTAACACCCGAACCGCGGAGACGGGACGATCATTACCCCTCTTCTTCTCCTTCCTCCCCTTGCTTGACATAGTGGGAGGGGCAGGTTTCTTGCCCTTTGTCTTCGGCAGTGGGGGCGGGGTTGCCTTCTTCACCTTAACGGTGGAAGGCCCCAGAGGCACCTCTGTGACCTTGTCCACAGGTGGTGGCGTAACTTTGTTCGTCTTCACCTGGACCGAAGCTGCCAGAACCGGGCTGGTGGTCTCGGAACGGCCGGAAGGCTCAGGCTTTGTAGCCTTCTTCGCCTCTCCGGATTGTCGACTTGACTGTTTCTTAACAGCCTCTTCGACTACCGTGTCCGCCCATCAGTCCTCTACTTCGTCCGCGGGGATTATCCCGCACTCCAACAACGCAGATCGACCGCATGGCAGGCATTTCAGCCTCTCCACGGGCATCTTGCGGTTAAACTCTTTCAGATAGAACTGTGGCGTACACCACATAAGGGAAATACGGAGTGGTGGAAAAAGGAACCTGTATCCGAGCGCTCGGGCCCCGAAGGTAATAAACAAATCGGATATAGTTCGAGGCCCGATGCAGCTCGGAAGAACCTTTTCCTCCCTCTCGTATTTCCCCCAACCCTGGAAGACAACGAGGCGTCAGGCCTGGAAAACAGGAGTTGGGCAGAACTTTCCTGGCTCAAGCGTCCGAGCGAAACGATCGGTAAAATAAAATAATTTATTCGGAGCACACAAAAACAAATTTATTTTCCCTAAGGTTCCCACAGAACTCCCGAATCTCGGGGTTCCGTGTCCCCTTAAAAGAGTTTACACAGGCATTGGTGACGCGCCGGCGCAAACCTTCGGCTTCTTTAAAAGCCTTTAAGTCCACCGAAGACGCTGTCTTCTTTGCCTTGTTAGCTTACCTTAAATCGGCGACTGTTTCGTTTCCTTTAAAATATTTAAATAATCGTACGTGTAAAATAGAATGTTTTTGGATTTTTGTTATATAACAACTATACCTTAACATAGTATAACGTATTCTTTAAGTCCATTATACATTCAATTAAAATAGGGAACATAACAGATAGATCTATACTGATGTCTGAATATTTTCACGACTTACTATAAGTATCTGATACACGTGCAAGACATAGCTTGTAAATTTTGTGGTGTTAACCAATAAATTCGTACCACCTCTTTGCACGTCATGTTCTCCTGATGCAAAATCTCGATTTTCGGAGCAATGTTCGGTTGCGATTCGGAAATTCCGCGCCCGAGAAATTCTGAAAAATGACATCAAGTTCCGAGAATTCGAAAGCGCGGGAAACTACAATTTCAATTAATTTATTGTTTGGCTGCTAAAAATGTAGTATAGTAATACAGTTTAAATTTCACGTCTTTTACTTGGATTTATTACCCATTGAAAGATTCATCGTAGAATCAGGCCTTTCACTTCGGCCCACCTTTAGGTTTACACACTGCATACGGTAAGTAGATAAATTTGAGAAATCCGTTTAATGAACTGAATCGTAACAAAATCCACATAAATAGAAAATAGGCCTAGAAAAGAAGGTACACGTGTGAGAATTACTGAATAAGCGCTGTAAATACATATTTTTGCAACCTATACATTTGAGCGATTTTGTGGACACTAAAACACTATAAGTATCTAGCGATAAGAAGGTGGTACTAATTTTCGTCTACCTGTCACTTACAACCTAGTAAAGATATTAAAATTTCTCAACTTAATGACAAGTCATTTAGATAATTCGCGGCTCAAGTTAAAGGTAATGGTCTCTGTAACTAATTCATGTATATTCCTACCTCATAAATATACGTGTTTTCTTGTTACATGGAAAAGAATGTACATAGAAATTTTTTGGCTCATAGATAATATTTTTAAATCATTCGCATTTAGAATTAAAGTAGAGTCGCTCTCAATTAATCTCCACTAAATTCCGTTCCAGTCCTCTGCTTTATGCGGCTGTTAAAACGTTTATTACCACTTATTATAATTTTCAGCTTCGAGTTAGAAGAGCAATGTAGGGTAAGGTTGCTTAAGTCGTACCCCTTTTGGAAAAATCCCTATAAAACTTAGGATTTATCGAATAAATAGACATTAAATGTGTTATTTAAAACTTGTGTTAATATTGTTGTCATTTATTGTAACAAAATTGAAAAAGCTATATGTTTTCATTTAAAATAAGCTATATCTTTAAAAACCTACATTGGCATGCACAAGTAATCGGTTTCCTAAGTCGTACCAAAGAATTCAATAAAGCAACAATAATGTTTAAAACGTACTTTTTATTTATCTGTTTGTATAACAGATAAGAGCTTAAGTATTCAGTCAGTACAAACATTACAGACAAATTTTTTAATTCTTTTATCAACTCCGGCGCATAAATCGTGAGCACATGTTTTGCATTTCAAACATTTAATCTTGTTTTCCTCCCGATCTTCTCCAGAAATAAAACAAAACCAATGACTTTTCTTCTTTTTAATTTTTAATGCCAATTCTTTTTTATTCTTCCTTTTTATTCCTACGTTTCTTTTATTTGCCGCATTTTTTATGTTTCCTTTATTCTGTGCTGACGTTATTTCAGCTGATGAGGTAGAGCATCCGCTGAATACTCCGTTGTGATTTATTATGGAAATAGGAGCTAAGATATTTAGGGTTGTTATATTGTCTGTGAGCTGCATTAAATCCAATAACTCCTTCCGATAATTTGGTTAGCGCCACTTCCATATCTTCTTGTTTCCATCTATTATAAATTTGCTTTAATTGTCTTGACATAATTAGAGTCTAAAAATATGAATAAAAGCAACGTTAATTGAGAGAGGGTAAAAACAAGAAGTAATTTCTTAAATTGTACCAGTACGATTCAGGAACCTCATGTCGGTACGACTTAAGACCACGACACAAGTTGCATTTAAAAATAATGTAATCTAACCTTGAATAAAATTAATACGATTTCGTTTCGACCAAACGATTATGTAAATTCTTTTGAATTTATATCTAAAAAGTAACACAATTTTAACAATAATTATTTTGCAAAATTAACTACCAAACGTATGCAGAAAATTATAGGAAAATTGAAATAAACTTATCTGATCAACGGATTTATAACGAGGCAGATTCACGGCAGAAAATGAAATGTAAAACATTTGATTGATTCAAATGTATATTTGGTTGTGTTTGTATGCGCTGTTATCACTGTAGTTCATTCAAAATTTAAGCGTTATATTCCCTAACAAAAATGAATCATACAAAATTGTTCAGAAATTATTCCTGTAAATGCCGATTCTATCATTCCGTCCGACAGAGATTAATCATATTCTATCAGAAGCAAGTGAGACTTTGGAGAAACAAAAATTAAGTAAAGAGATAAACGAAAAAACTGATTTTAAATTTTCGCGCATAAATTAAGTAAGTTTAGTTTACTGCGCCATCTATTCAAGTCTGATTGAAACTGTTATCGAAGTAGTTCGATTGTATACCGTGTAGGTGGAGCAGCTATGTCGTTTTTCCCTGCTTCCTTTTATTGTTGGTAAATATGTGCGAGTTGTTTGCGGGTTCCTTTGATAGATGGCAGGCCTCATCAAAGTCAGTTACCACTTATGCTTACTTGGCGATAAATGCTTGTTACCAGTTTGGACACTTTTTGGACAGATGGCACCATCAACGTTATTAAAATGTTTTTATATACGCGGGAAATTTTTGAATGACTTTATGTATTGCAAGGAGATAAATTGTATAATTATTGTATGCCACTATAAGTTGCTAATTCTTAACCGTATGTGTATATATGTATACATTTATTGAACTGCAACGTATAAAAAAAATAAAATGGTATGATGACATTCGTAAATTAATTTCAAATCTTTTATAGCTGTTATTTCTATAATTCCAAGTTGTATCTACCCTTTTACTATTTAAAAAGATGCAAATAAAATCATGCATATGTATGTCTAAAAACAATTCGTTTTCGAAAATTTAATTTTTCTTTCTTTATGTCAAAAATAATCAACCTTCATGCAAAGCCTTTGTTGGTCAAATTTTTATATCTTAAACCTCTTATTGGGAAACAATCAAGTCGAAATTTCTATAACCCGAGGTAAGAGGTTTGGTCCAATACCACTGATCAACACGTTTTTTGTTTCCTTATAACCACTACGCTCTGATGCCAGATTGGGGACCGGAGTTCTCGAGAACACCCCCCACCACTACGCACACTACGCGTGTACATGAGCTCAGCGTTTCGGACGACTTCGGGAAATCGAGAGAGAAAGCAAATGAAAGTCTTTCACTCTCGCTCTTGAAGCGTTGAAATTCATCCTATGTTGGAAAGCAAGCCTGCGGCACGAGTCACGCGGGATCTTGACTGCCTATTTTCATTTTTCGACACAAGGATGTTGTCTTATAATGAACAAAAATTTCGACAAAATTTTTGTCGCAGAAAACCACGTTTTACGACCCCCTGATCACGTTTTGATTATTTAAAAATGAAATTTTTTTTTAGTTTCACACATTTGTTAATACGATTACGCCCAAACGGTTGAATGGATTTCAATGAAATTTTATATTCCAATTTTATATTTTCCTCTCAAGATCTGGTTAAATTTTGAAAAAAATTTGCTCAAAAATAATTATGGTTACCCCTTAACCCTTTTAGTGCCGGGCGAAAAAGAGGTGCCTATGCGAGAATAACCGGCCGAATTTCACAGTTTTACTAGGGTTTGGGATAATGCTCATAAAAACCAAACGAGAAACAATATTGCATAACAAAAATAAAAGATAACTCGAAGGTACACGGTGAGCGCCGGGCGGATTATCTCTTCCGAAATATGTAATTGTTATACATAATATAACATTGCTGAAACAAAATTATGTTATCGTAAATATATTTGTGATATAATTTTGCATAATACTTCATTATAATAACATAAATATTTATATTTATATTTATATTTATATATAGTAAATGTGTAAAATTTTGTTATTGTAACTCACACAAATAATTTATTTAGCATTCGTGGCTACTAATGCACACTCCATGTAATCCTTTATTGCACCTATTGCAAATTGTGCGTGATTTTCTTTTTGGACCACCATCCTTTCTGCTGCACACCACGCAAACTCTTTCCAGTTTTCCTGGAAGTTTTCGTACGCCTATGCGGGGCACATTTGTGGATGTTTCAGCCAATGGTGTTCTGTGCATTCCTTTTTTTAATTGTACTTGTTTTATTCTGAGCCTTTTCATATGTGGACAAGAGTAAAACATTTTTCTTCTGAGATTTTTTTTCCCGGTAGGCTAATAATAATATTTCGTTGTTTCGGGCGTACTTAGGTGCGCCCTCTTGCAATTTCAGTTTAATAAACGGTGGAATATATTTTCTATTACTGCGGATTGTGCCAGTCATGTATGTCCCTTTTTCAAACAGTGCTCTTGCTAATGAAATGCTTGTAAAAAAAATTGTCTGCTACCAAGTGATGTCGCCTGAGCAGCCACCATCGGTGTTTATGTTAGATTTCGGTACCTCCAAGCGATAGGAAAAAGTCGTCGTCCACAAAGAGTTAAAACGAAAAACTATTTTTTTTAATTCTCTCATAATGAAATTAGATCATTTATAACGTATTACAAATTTATTTTGAGATAGAGTTCTCCCGCAATGCGAATAGTAAAGCGCTACGAGGCGCGGGCCGATATATCGGCTCTGGCACTTCTCGCCAGTGTAGCAGGAGCCGATATATCGGCTCCCGGCACTAAAAGGGTTAAAGTTACAGGACCACCTTTCATTTCCTAAATTTAAAAATCTGCTTTATATGATATGTATATATACATACACAACATAAAAATGTATTTAAGTACATGCCGATTATTAAATTACAAATACTTTGATACTCTAGTTTAATTAAATTTATGGAAACGAGTATCCACTCTTGGCCAGTACCGTGCATGCTATAGCAGCCTTCGATAGAATAATATGTTTGACTCGATTTTATATTTACAAATTAATAACATACAACATGCACGTTACCGCTCGATGGAAATCGCGGGAAGGTGGTGGATTCTTCCATCAGGAGGGAAATGCAAACAATTTGGCATGCAATTCTATAACGTCGCGATATTCGTTAGAAAATTAAAAGAAATTATAAAAATAGAAAAAAAGACATCGTGCTAAGAAAGATCGTGCTGCCAATTATTTACATCTCCAAAGAATAGAAAGCAAAGCAAAGGAATTTACTATATTACATGCGTTTGAATTTCGAGATAATTGTTACATATAAAATGTATATAACCAAAGATATATATTTATTTGTACAATTACCTCAACATTCTCTTTATATTTATATAAGCGAATAAGCGAATATACAGCATGAAAAGCATAAAAATGATATGAGGAAAATCAATTACATATATACACGT
>JAOPTO010002452.1:60351-128067 GCA_033822845.1 Tetrapedia diversipes
TTTTTCCCTGCTTCCTTTTATTGTTGGTAAATATGTGCGAGTTGTTTGCGGATTCCCTTGATAGATGGCAGGCCTCATCAAAGTCAATTACCACTTATACTTACTTGGCGATAAATGCTTGTTACCAGTTTGAACACTTTTTGGAGGGATGGCACGATCAACGTTATTAAAATATTTTAGATATGCGGGAAATTTTTAACTGAGTTTATGTATTGCAAAGAGATAAATTGTATAATTATTGTATGCCACTATAAGTTGCTAATTCTTAACCGTATGTGTAATGTAAGCATACATTTATTGAACTGTAACGAATAAAAAGAGTAAAGCATTAATTAAAAAAACATAAAATAAAATGGTATGATATGACATTTGTAAATTAATTTGAAATCTTTTATAGCTGTTATTTCTATAATTCCAAGTTGTATCTACCCTTTTACTATTTAAAAAAATGCAAATAAAATTATGCATATGTATGTCTAAAAATAATTCATTTTCGAAAATGGAATTTTTCTTTCTTTATGTCAAAAATAATCAACCTTCATTGCAAAGCCTTTGTTGGTCGAATTTTTATATCTTAAACCTCTTATGAGGAAACGATCAAGTCGAAATTTCTATAACCCAAAGTAAAAGTTTTGGCCCAATAATCAGGCGATTAAGTAATCTGTAGGAAATTCCTGCCACGGAAAAGAAAAAAAAGGAAAATGAAAGAAAAGAAATTCGAGGTTTGAAACCTACCATGAGAGACCGTAACATTGTTTCAGTAATTGGACACTGCTTCATAAAGTTACTGACATTATTACTTGTATGTCAAGACTAAGAATTCAACTAGTTTAACATGATCTTAATCATTTGCATTAATTGAGTTTCTGTCATTGGGGTTTTACGTTGTTACACAGAAAACCACGTAGAAAAGGCCCTTTTTCAAATAACCAAAACGTGATTAGGGGGTTTTAAGACGTGTTTTTCCGCTATAAAAAGTTTTTCGACATTTTTTGTTTCATTCCAAGGGCATCCTCGTATACTGAAAAATAAGAGTAATCTGCAGTCAAGATCTCGCGCGGCCCGTGTGGCGGGCTTGCTTTCCACATTGATTGGAATTCAGCGTTTCAAGAGCGAGGGCGAATGACTTTTATTTGTTTTCTATCTCGATTTCCCGAAGTCGTCCGAAACGCTGAGCCCACGTATGCGTGGCTCGGGCATTAGTGTGCGTAGTAGAAGGGGGTGTTCTCGAGAACTCCCGTCCTCAGTCTGGCATCACAGGTGGGGGCTACCATCGAACATTCGAGAAGGCCCCTTACGCGCATTTGCGCTACGCATTAGGATTGACTGCCATCGAACATTCGAGAAGGCTTTGAGAAAGAACAAATGACAAACACTGGACACACATACTAACACACTCAACACATCTCACTCACTCACTCATTCGGCACCTGCCTCTTACAATAGTTTCTAAGTTCGGTGACAGTCTAGCAGCAAACTCTGATTCCTATTTCCGTTTGCTCAATCAATGTGTCGAAATAATATCGGTATTCACTTTGATTTCCGGTAATACATCAGTATTGATATTTCGGTATTATATCGGTTTCGATAAAACTTTACAAACATAAGATCGATACCAAAATTATATCAGTATCAAGTCTCTGTACAGTCATTTTTATACTAAAAAAAGATTACAACTTGAAGTCTCATTAACAACTCTGTCTAATTCATGTTTGTTACAATAAAAAAGTGTATGAACCCGTATTACCGTTTTATTAGACTTCAAATTTCGATGCACACGAGCAAGTTTTATAACGCGTTGACGCCCAAACGTCAATTTTTATGCCAACTCGTGTGCACTTCCCCAAATAATTCAATGCTCGAAACTCCATTGGAAGCTGTATCACGAATATGTATGTGATAAAGCTGTATCAAAACATTTCATATGTAAAGAGTCTAAATTAATAAAGTACGATTTACAATCTTTTTATCAATTAATATTAATATTACTCGTTTGCATATGAAATTTAATATTAACTACAAAAATAAGAATAGGCTTAAAACAAGCATTTACCTTTAACAACAATAATAATTCGGTTTGTTAGTTTTTGCAATTATTTATAAGTTTATCTATCGATATTCTATCTTTTCTGAAATTTCTTCACAATTTTTAACGTGTTCGCCATCACAAGTGCTGTCAGACAAATTGGGCCCAACGTCGCATATCCGTGACGGTGATAGTATTTCAATTTCCGACGAGTAAATGAAATTTTATCTACTTACATTGGTGATGCTTCTGCGTGGTGTAAAGAATGATAGGCTATGCCGAGTCTGGCATTGCCTTTTCCTTATTTATTTTAACTCTTTTCATATTCGATGTTGTACTACCTGCCTTAACACTATTGAGGCAATATGTTTATACACAGACAAATGTTTTAAAAGAAACTGTCGTAATAAAAATATTCCAAGTATGTTTTCATTTTCCTAGTCCCTTTACTGCTTTAAAAATTTGACTATCACAATTCCAGCGCGTTGCTTATACATGTGTCGTCTGGTGTGCAGTAAAAAGAGATCTACAAATTCACATATCAGCGACACACTTGTGCGACGTACAAGTCGATGCAATCGTCTTCTTCGCACATCTTGATAATATAAAGTCTTGATAAAGAGATACGCAAAATGTTCAATTTATTATGCCCTAACGTCTCGTTACAGAAATTCCAGAAAAAAGAATTGAGAAACGCAAAAAGTTTGAGGCTTCGTTGCATCCTTTTAAAGAAATTTCTGCTCGACAAAATAATCGCTTAATATAGGTACACTCCATTTTACTTTACATGTATACAGAGTATTATTAACTCGTCCTCGTTGTGCGGGCGTACGCTTCGATTCTTCTCTGCCGATCCCGCGGGGCGATCGTCGGGGCAATGTTGCCGATGGCGATCTGTGGGCGGCGTTGCCGCTACACATGTATACAGAGTTTTATTAAAATCAGACTTTTGCGTGAGCTGAATCTTCTGGTAAAGTAGCCTACACTCGTATATAAACTCGTATCTTTACACTGTACTTAATAATAAAAATAAAAAATAAGGTAGAAACAAATAATACATCTTAACAGGTTCTAACTGATAGTACACTTCGATTATATAAATATGAAATTACAGTTCCACATTTATGTATACATTTCGAATTTTGAAAGTCACAGTATACAACCTAGCTTCACCCTAGTCATACGAACAAGTGAACAGAAGATTGCTTGACTTTTATTATCTAAATATTGTAATTACCCAATTCATATCATTCCGGACAGTTTCAGACGAATGGAATCCTATTGTACAATGCGCTGAGCGCTATCAACGTTGGGGTGTAATGCGACGTTAAACGAATAAAAATGCCGATCCTTCGGTTTTCCTACGGCTTGCAATGGCTTACCTTTCAAAGATGATTGCGGAATACCTTTTCAAAAAGCAGGTCGTTTCGATATTCCTTCGAGAAGCGTGATTTTAGCACAGGGTGTGGAAGAAGAGGTCTTTCTGAGCAAACCGATATTGGTTTAGACGTGGATTATGATTATTTTAAGGATAACAGGGGCTCGCAGATCAAATTCAATTTGTACTCATAAACCCAACACACTTTAGGGATTTAAATATCATATATACTCTTAAGGGGTAATGCTCTGTTTTATGTATTTCTGAAGTAATTGAATTATATAAATTAGCTTTAAATCGTAAGACTGGTACTTATGGAATTCAAGAATATACTTGCAAGTACTTTGAGGATTCATACAGTAGTACTTAAAACTCAAAAGATTATTTAAATTATACAGTAATTTTACTCGAATTCCCTAGTATAAACAGAAAATTAATTTTTCATCAAAATATCTGTAAATCAAAGGTTGATTGTGCTTGAAAATTCGGCCTACATTTCTCAACTTGTTTACAGAGAATTTACAAAGAATTTATTGAATATATAAACACATTTAAGGTTCTAATAAATGCAAATTACTTGCAATTGATTCTGTCGCATAAACATAGGGACTCTCATGTGAATCAAGTTCTCGGTAAAAAATTATGAACTCTGGCTTAATTGTACTTTTAAATCTCCGCCGATAGTTCAAACTGCACTACATAAAGAACTTAACCTTTAAGAAAAACGATGAACAACTTACAACTCTGTGATTAGTATCCTTAAAACGAGTTTTCAGTATTATTACTGTATGACAGTAATATTAGGAAGTACTTCTAATAACTCTTGTGACTTTTTTGATCATGAGTGAGCCTATATATAGTCTTTCTGATTTAGACCATAACTGATCGTGAATGATCCTTTTAGTAATACTAACACTATTTCATAAAATTTTTTTTTAATTTTTTAATTTTTTGATCTTTTTAAATTAAAATTTTTTTTTAACTTAGAGGAAATCTTCAAAAGATCCCACACCACCTTGGAGGTTTAGCGAGGTTATGCGGGATTTCTACCCGCTAAATCCTCCATGGTGACCTGTCTCTGCGTGTTGAGGGAGCATTGGAAACTCTGGAAGAACACTTCCAGTACTGTCCCCACGCCGAGCCTCATTAGAGGCTCGATCTCGGGGGGTCTACATGACCCCCTTGTATTGCCATAGTTCTTTATTACGTCGTACAGCCATAACACGATGGCATTTCGACTGGGGAGAAGCTGTGCAATGCCGAATCGGGCCCCACGGCAGCTTCCCTTAGATCTTTCGCTACAGAAGTGAGCTCCGTCCGAGTGACCGCTGTACGGAGCACTGCGCCGAAAAGTGTGGACGTTGCGCTTCGGTAAACTGATATTCGGACATACATCTTTCAGTGCAACCTTGTCATTCTCCGGATCGTCTTTTTCTATCAGTGTTACACAACGACATATTTGGAAATTTTGCAACTATTATAAATAAAAATATAATTTAGGGTGATTGATATGTCAAATTAAAATTCTAAATTTTGCTATTATTTTAAATAAAAATACAATTTTGGATAGTTAGACATCAAATTATAATCCATAGTAATTTAATTCAGAATGGTAAATTCTGAAAGTCGGCACTCGTACACAGAGTTCGTCGCGCAAACGTCGCCTATAGGCGACGCTCGTGGTGAACGGGCTAGTAGTGGTTGCTATGGGGAAACCGTGGGTTGAGATTCCTCCCACGTAACTCCACTTTGCCACATTTCAGGTGGCAGCAATAGGCGCCCACGTCGCCTAGTGCTATCACCTCTCCACGATGAGAAGCGCGCCTTCTCGCGCTCCCGCTCGGCGGCCTCCTTTTGTCTCCTCGGCCTCCAGGCTCCCTCGCTATCCAACATCGCTTCCACGACCACTGAGAGCGGAAGATCTCCTCTTCCTCGCCACAATGCTGGCACTGCACCGTCGATTCCCGCCCAATGCGGTCAAGATACTTGCAGAAGCATCCATATTCGACGAGCACCTGTGTTAACACCTTGAGCGCCACGTTAGCTATCGGTGGCTGACACTAGACTTTCCGTTTAGGCCGCGTCAACCATCGCTGGCTGACAGCGTGTAACATGAGAACTATAAAATTTACACATCTTATCTAGCCGGCTAAACGCTAAAGAAAACAAAACAGACTTGGCGCGTAACGTGTTGAATGAATGCCTATAGGAACCACGTTACAAACGTAAACTATCTTCTACTGCGAGAAGAAACATTGGCCTTACGGTATCAGCGCTTCTACGTGGCGCGCGTGGCCTGACGGGGACACCCTTAAAAATCAGCGTGGCGCTCAACGTGTTAACCGGTAGGTGAGTCTACCCCACGCTCTACCCATCCATCGGTGCAGGACGGGCAGAACGGCAGGAACAACACGCCGGACAGAGTCAGACGGCTCTGACAGTTGTCGGCGCCATTCGGACTAGACGTGCCACACCGCTCGACATCTTGGGAAGCGAGCTGCGCGGCCAACACAGACGGGTCCATCCCCGCCTGACGGAGGTAAGCGGCATAGGCATAAACTGTCGCCGCCTCTTCCGCCAGAATCTCCAATGCCTGGAGACCCGCTAGCACCATCGCCGCCCGGTATGAGGCCGTGCGATAACCCCGCACTTTCCTGATGGCCATCGATCTTTCCACGCGACTTAATGATGCACTGCTTCGCCGGCTGACCATCAAGTCGCGCATGGCCATATCGGAGCCCCATATAGCGCCATCGAGCGCACGACTACAGCACACAGGCGGCGAATCCCATCCTGGGGACCCCCCAGATTCGGGCGGAGTTGGCTCAGCGCTGCTGCGGCTCTCCACCCGAGGGACCAGAGTAACAGGATGGTCCTCGAAACACCTTTTTCCGTACCTGCGATCTGTTTGACGCGTTGGCCGCGCTAATATTGCTGAAAGGTGCAACGGGCATGCAGCAGCCAGCGATCCAGCAATTTATTTGCCGTTCTTAATCATAATTACACAGGCTTGCGTGCGAGTGCGTAATAGGAGCAACGAGGCAGCAGCGTTATCTTGGCTTCGCGGTCTATCGCATTGTCGATTGCTCGTGGCTGTCCGTCTTCATCAGCGGTGTTTCTGGGAAAAAGAGGCACGCGATAGCGCGCGCACACGCACGCACGCATTCAAATATATACACATACAGCAAACTGTGAGCAGCGCGGATTGCCGGAAACGTACGCGAGCATGCGTGAAAAATAGCCATCGCTTCGGGTCTAATCAACGAGCCCATTCGAAACGGACAACGCACAATGAACTGCGCTGGACGAACGAAAACTCAGCGCTTCGTCGTGATTGAGAAACGAGAGCCTGTAATTAATAGAACCCAGAAAACTTTTAACGAGAAAATGTCTCCCTTGCTTCGACCTCAACAGAGGAATAACGTAGCATTACTAGCACAGGTTTGTTTCTTGACGTTTTTCGACTTTGAAGTCTGATTCCATGCTCTCTCATGAGATAAAAAAATAAATAAATGAGAAACAGGGTTCCTGACTTTCTAAAATTTCATAAAGGTTCGTAAGTATATCGCAAAAATCAGTTGTAGTGGGTATTTCGAGCCGATTGTTGCTGTACAGTGAAATGTTTCGACGGGTTATATTAACGATCTAATCGGCCTAATGAAAGCTTTAACTATATCGTATTGAGTTCACAAGAACGAAAAAGTGGATTATTTTCGAGAACGAGTGGTGAATACATCCGATATAATGTATGCTATTTGTAATGATATAAGAATGTCTGTTACTAGTCGAGGCCGGATAATAAAAAATGCATCGCCTTTGAATGAGTTTCATACATTTTATGTAAACAGATCATATTTTCCGATGAGATAAAATTTCATTTCACTGTGATTATTTATATTGGACTAATCTTCTTATAAAAATCAAGTATTTTTTTTTTAAATCTTTTGATTGTACGGAAGGTATTCTGTCTTTTCACGAAACAAAACAGTTGAACAAAATGAATTTATGAGTGGTGGAGCATTGTCTTTGGAACAGAATTTAATAATGTAATTTGATTGCAAAGAATGGAATAATGAGATAATGGAAATGAAAATAGGTGAATCAGTTTATACATACAAATGAAATAACACGAAAACAGTTTTCTTATTTACGTTTTAGTATAAATAAATAAATTATTGTTTAACATATTTCTGCATCTATCTTCACGTAATGATCTTCCTTTTAATCAGGCTTCGAAAGCTGTTCGAAATTTGACTAAGAAAATTTTATATTAAAATAAATAATTTTCCCAGTCTTCGAATAGCCGGGAGAGGGAGAGTGTATCGATAACTGTTAAGAATTGTCAACGCTGAGCTCTATTTTATATTGGTGTTCCAGCACGGAACACCATTTATTTTTATAATACAAATTAAAACGTACAGATTTTAATTTGTTTCTCCGCCCGATATAATGGCCTGGCCTGGTTGGCGCACAACGGTTCGGCAGATCGGGTTGGTCAGGGTCTTCACCTGTGAACAATTGTGGACTGTATTAGATTTGCAATGTAAATATTTATTATTTTCAGGTCCGAATCGTCGGTTTATTGCACGGCGTTCAGCCGTGTCGCGACGATTTTTTGCGACGGTAGTTAATCCTGTTAAGAGATTAAGTGTTGAGCATCGCAATTGCTTCAACACATATAGACCGGACGTGGCTATGTGTTTTGACCACGTCTCGGTAAACACGGAGGTTCTACTCTCTTATGTGTTTATTCGACTCGCCTATGTAATTGACGATTTTATCGCAATACACACAACGCCTTCTTCCGCTCGTTCCCCTTGCGCGTGCGTTGTAAGGGCACACACAATGCGTAGTCCCATGTTGGCTGGCTGCATGGACCTGCAGAACTGCAAAGCGCCTCCAGTATTACATTCGCAGAGCGGCTGGGGCTACTCTGCGATGTTTCTACATTATTGGTGCATGCACCGCCGGGCCTACACTGCGACAGGCGTAGCTCAAGTAGCATCTTAGCCATTGCAGTTTGAAAGGAACGACCGTAGCTCAATCGTGTACGGATCGAGCGTATTCTAGGACTTTCTCAAGACCCCTTGTGCGTGAAAGGGCGTCCCCAATTCACATGGTGCACGGAAACAGGACCAATATCCTCCACTAGAATACACCTGCTGTTGGTTGGCAGGTTTTTAAGAAAGAGCGTACCCTATTCTGTGGGTGTGTATCCCCTTAATGTTTCACGAATTTTGACAGCAGGGATACACCGGACAGCAATAGGTGATTTTGACAGCCTTAATCGAGCTCCGAAAGTCGGAGACCGTCGACTGTTCTCTCCTCTTGTCCAGAGGAATTCAGGTGCTTGTTTGTGTCGGTGGACCATAAGAAACTTATGGGTGTCCACCGACGTCACGGAGCTGCGGAATGCGAAACGCACGAATCTTATGATTAATGCCAACCGCGTCCAATTATAAATTCTTCCGCCTGTTCGGTCGATGCACGAGATCACGACAATCGTAAATGACACGTACCTTTCGACCGGACAAACTTCATTCCGTGACCGTTCCGTGTGATTTCAAAATTTCTTTTCGCGACGGCTCCACGCAATACACACTTCGAAAATTAATAACAGAATCTCTCTTCGTCCGCGAGCACGGGGTATTAAATACATCACGGACGAAGTTTCTTTCTCTCTCAATCTCATGCGTAAACGCCCTTTCTCGTTTCGTTACTTGCAATTTGAATTAATCGAACAACAAGCGTTAGTCTCAACAAATATCTTTTTTGGACCTTGCGGTTCGATGCCCTCGCGCTGGTAGTCAAGGCCAAGGCGATGTTTACCGAAATCCGCCGGTTGAAGTTACCCGGTTATTTTTATTTTTAATAACGATAGAATTAGAGGTCGCGAATCCAGGGGCGTCGCTATGTGCGATATCGCCCGAACCTTGTTTCGGAACGCACTTTTTTGAACACAGGCTCAGTTGTATTATACAGAGTATAACAAAATCAGGATAACTTTATAAAACTGTTTTTCACTATTTGCAAAAACTCATTTTACATTAGATTTCTTTTGATCTGTATGAACGTGGTCACAAAACCATCGTTAACCATTAACGTGAAATTAATCTCTGAAATTCGTATGCATGCAGCTGCAAATTAAATGTTTCATCAACGAAACGCTAATTGTTAACCCATTAAAGATAAACAATGCATTAATACATGGTCCTTTTTGCAACTTTTTTTAGTCAGTTTACGCCACTGAATTTTGATTTTTAATATTGCTCCAACATTTGCTTAATAATTTCGTATAATTACAAATATTGAAAATCAAAATTCAGCGGTATTCACCGGTTTTCGTCCCATTGCTAATATAACAAAAAAAAAGCTACAAACAAAAAACGATAAAGCACTCGAAAATGTTACAGTGTTGAATGACAAGACGAAAAGACAAAATGGTTGTATCATTTTGTTACAGTCCAAAACGTGGATTTACCAGTAAATTCGTGATATCTTTCTTCACAATTCGAGTATCAAGATTAAACTTTTCTAAAACTTTGCAAAACGCTTTCTAATGACAGATATCGTATAGAAAAAAAATTTCAGCCCAATCAGAACATTACATCACAAGTTACAGCTAAAAAGGTAAGTGGATGTAACATTTTGTTACACCCTATACTACATAACCTTCTTTTTTTTTTAATTCAATAGTTAAAAGTAACAAAACTACATTTTACCCCCCACGTTATAGAAACTTTAATTCTTCATTCTTTTCGTTTATCATCATATCTGGAATTAAACTTTAAAATTATTAGAACACTGAATATAAAATGATGGTGTTATAATTGATTTAAAACCAAAGTTATTTTACAGAGTTTATTTAGTATAAATGTGAGATACAGTATAAATTATATGTATATGAAATTCGGAAACAAACTATAGGACAATCACTTTTGCTGCTCTGCTAAAACTTTATTGCAATTGACCAAAAATCCAACCGTCGCAGGAAAACAAAAACAATCTAACGGCCGTTTCTGCTCTGCTGTAACTAAGTAAGTAAAGCGAACACCTGCATCCAAGGCCACTCAGAAAACAAAACACTATACAGAGTAATGGCCATTTTTCTTACAAATGGATTCATAATAGGATAAACAAAACTAAAGTTGATTAACTAAGCTCTGACTTATTTCAATCGATAAATCTCAATTGAATTTAATCTATTGTATTACATAAATTTATTTCTGTATACAATGATTTCCTAAAACAGATTTTTCATCTGTCGTTTGCTAATAATGTCTTATAACCTTGTTAGATTTCGAGGTTTGGGGTTTTTTTTAAATGTTTTATTCTTGCCAAACTTTAATTTGTAAGATCTAACACGTAACGAAGTATAGAAACGAAAGCTACTGCTGCGTTATACCGCGACGTTATAGAATTGCATACCAAATTGTTTGCATTTTCCTCCTGATGGAAGAAACCACCACCTTCCCGCGATTTCCATCGAGCGGTAACCTGCATGTTGTATGTTATTAATTTGTAAATATAAAATCGAGTCAAACATATATTATTCTATCGAAGGCTGCTATAGCATGCACGGTACTGCCCAAGACTGGATACTCATTTCCACAAATTTAATTAAACGAGAGTATCAAACTATTTGTCGTTTAATAATCTACATGTAGTTATATACATTTTATGCTAAAATATAAAGCAGATTTTTAAATTTAGGAAATGAAAGGTAGTCCTGTAACTTTAAGCGGTAACCATCATTATTTTCGAATAAATTTTATTCAAAATTTAACCAGATCTTGAGAGGAAAATATAAAATTGGAATATAAAATTTCATTAAAATCCATTCAACCGTTTAGGCATAATCGTATTAACAAATGCGTGAAACTAAAAAAAAGTTCATTTTTAAATAATCAAAACGTGATCAGGGGGTCTTAAAACGTGTTTTTCCGCGACAAAAATTTTGTCGAAATTTTTGTTCATTACAAGACAACATCCTTGCATGTCGAAAAATGAAAATAGGCAGTCAAGATTCCGCACGGCTCGTGCCGCTGGCTTGCTTTCCAACATAGGATGAATTTCAACGCTTCAAGAGCGAGAGAGGAAGACTTTCATTTGTTTTCTCTCTCGATTTCCCGAAGTCGTCCGAAAAGCTGAGCTCATGTACACGCGTCTCCTGCGGTAGTGTGCGTAGTGGTGGGGGGTGTTCTCGAGAACTCCGGTCCCCAATCTGGCATCAGAGACTGCTGCTGGTAACAAAAAGTCTTATCCTAAGTTTCTAATTGTCTATATATATGGCTGGGAATTTAGGGTAGTGGGGTAGGAAAAGTACAACAGGGATTGAGAGAGGGTCCAGGAGTTGACGAATAGATACGGGATAGATGACTTGGATGGATGAGTAACGGTTCCGGGTTTAGGACGGATGATTCGAAAGGATGAGTGGCGGTTCAGAAGTGTAATTATTTAAAGGAAATGGGACTGATTGTCTTAATTAAATAAGCGATATCTAACAACCTGGCTGTTAATCAGTGCCGAATTTTTTGTTATGTTTCTGTTTGAATTTGTTAAGCAAATTCGTTTAAACATTGATGTTTACTTTTAATTGAATCTATGCATATGTATAGCGTGTTCTTCTTCACGAAAAAATTGTTGCATTTAAAACAGTAACCTGTAAGCTGTGTTTTATCATATAACACTTTACCAATTTAACATATAACACTTGCCAATAATTCTAGTTTATAAAATGATTTGCTTTTCCAGTTAATAACAAATGTTTTTATACAGTCATACTTTGTAATTATTTAGAAAAGGGGAGTCTCATCGATAACGACGATTTTTGATTATGTTGTAGAAATACATATTTTATGTTGTTTAACATAATAAAAATTTCTCTTTGTTAATAATACTCTGTATGTTTTATTCCTACTTTAGGCAAATTGATCATTTCTCTCTAGTGTGTAAGTTGTTTTTTACACTGTGAATGTCCCAATCCTTTGTATAAAAATGATCACACATTTGCAAAGAAATCACAAAGAGCATATAGTTATATTTTCACAATGATTTTAATGCATCCAAATTTTTTGTCAGTTGTGCACAAAACTGTGTTATCCAACGTTTTTTTGCGAGCAGTACGATCGAACTTATAGAAAAGTTAAAATAAGTTTTTCTCCCTGTGCAAAATTGATTACCTCCTTTGAACTATGTACATTCACGTGAACGAAAGCCATTTGTCTCGAAGCCAACCGCTGAGCTCTGGCTCAACATTCCCCATATCGAGAGCAATCGCGAATTACGATATTGTCGAAAGAATGATCTTTGACTGAAAGTTAACTCGGGCGATTGCACATTGCAGCGGTCGAGCGTGTAAGCTGCGCATCTCAGCTGTGTAATTACGCGTTTGCCGTCAACGAAACATTTTTATTCGGCATCGTCAATATATTCAGCGATCGTGTACTATAATTTCCTCCATAAAATTGTTCTCTTAACTACAATATAGGGCATAAATTGCACTTAACCCCCGATACCTTTCAGACATAGGCCCCGAGAGATAATTGTACTCTCACAAATAAAACGCTGCTCTGTAATCGATTCGTCGCGTATTCGCATTGGGCTACTTATATCAGCGCTACGGCCGGAAACAGCTTAACACGTTCGCTGCCGCAGATTTTTCGGTGCCTTTGTGTAGCATACGTCACATTTTCACAGTCTCGTGTATGAAGTGTCATGCATTATACATATGCGAAACTACTTTTAACAAAAATACAGTGAAACTTTAATGATTCCAACAAAAGGAAAGAAATCCATTAAAGCAATCGAATTTTCGGAAATTTGATTTAGTAAAATAATACCATATATTGGTGAACACATAATATAGTCCTTAAAAAATACTTGATATCTATCGTTTTTTCAGAAAATTTATTTTAAACAATGTGACGTACAGATTATCAACGTTCTATCAGATTAAATGGTAAATTGTTGTACCTGATATCTGTGATAGGTTTGTTTTAATAGTTTTATAATTTTACGTTGTAGATTAAATCCTCTAGTATCAAGTTTCATAAACTCTGTTTTAAGTGCTATCAATTTCAATTAAATGTAGAAAATTAGCAGAACGTTGTTTGTATCCTGTAAAATTGATTATGAATATTTATAATTAAAGTAAGGTAACAGAAATATGTATAGATATATATGTGCAGTCTTTTTGATCCAAATCAAGGAGATTTTGATAGAATCATCATACTATTGGAAAGATGAATCCTCGTTTACTATTAACCCTCCGACTACAGAAGCTTGGCAGCCTGACTATGGATCCTTCGAGATCCTCACGGATATTTCACTAATCGTCGGTAACCTTTTGAGTCGGAAGAATCAAAAATTACAATTTACAAAGTTTCAAAGTTTTTAAAGAGCCACAAAATTTTATCGTGCCAACAATAAATAGCACTCGCAGAAATAAAGTTTTTTGATAAAAAAAAAACTAATCTATTTATTCATAAGAAAAAATATCTATTTATTCATGTATAAGTAGTGTTTTTCACAACAAATTAGATAATATATATATGGCATTATTAGATAATTACTTATTATTTAAGTAAAAAATTGAAACTATTAAACATTTACTGACGACAGTGACGACGCGCGTCATGGGGGAGGGGTGTGGTGAAAAGCGAGTACAAGTGGTTGAGAGATAGAATCGGTGCCTAATCCTCGTTAATCGATTTAGAATGAGTTTTAAATGTTTTTTTTCTGATAAAATAAACAATATTTACGTATGGAGCTAAGAGCCCCGCAGCTTCACAAACAAAGAGCCGCATGTGGCTCGCGAGCCGCAGGTTGCCGACCCCTGGTCTAGGCGGCTCAACCAATGCTACGCGCTACCTCACCGATACTGTATGCAGTGACAATCATCCGATTCATAGGAAGATATAGCAGCGTACAGGAAAAAATAATAATAACCTGAATTATCAAACGTCAAGGTTATATTTAATGTATATTTACATATTGTCACGCATGCTATATAAGATTTGCTGGATTTTTCTCGAATGGCTACTATTGGAGATTATGGATTGAAAGGAATAAAATAATGATAACTGTTCACTTAAGAATTTACTAAACTTTATTTCTAAGGGAAGGTATATCGCTTTCTGAACCTGATCTCTACACAGCGAGAGGCAAGACTCGAATGAATAGAAAAGAGGCTAAAGAACACAGTTCATTAGGGTCCTCTAATTCTTACGCACAGCGTGGTAAGGAAAACCACTTGACCCGTTCCTGGAACCTCCTCAGCCGATAGCTCGACCTTACATAAATATTTCTTCGAGGCGATTGATTTTTATTTATTCGTTAGGATACGAATTTCCAACAGCCACTGTAGATGGGTCTATCACAACTATCGCACACGGCTATATATTTATTATCATTGCCTATGCAGAGACAACAACAACCTTTTTTTTATTTTACGTTCCTACATAGTGCTGAAAGCTAAAATCTAAATAGTAAATACAAAAATAATATACAATACTAAATACTAAATACAAAAATAGTGTAAACTACTAAATATTAAATACTAAAATATAATGCTAAAATGCTAAAACAATAATAAGGAGAGGGAAATACAAAATAAACTTTGAAATAAATAACTGTTCCGATTTGCTGCACATGTTTCTTTCTTACAGCGTTGCCAAAAAACAGACTATGTAGTCAGATACGTATTATATATGGGCTAGTGCGATCGTCACATTTCTCCTACCACGCAGCGTCCGTCATTGGATGTGTTATCGCTTTCGAATGACTCTCAGCATGGGTTACAAAAGACCCATAATCCGTAGGCGGAGTATTAAAACATTTTAAGTATAGTCTTCCGCTCACTTTACGTCCCGTGGGTCGGCACAGGGGCAAAGAGGGAGATTGGGCGGCCCATCCCCACCCGAGCCACACGTTCGGAATCTTAGCCACGCTTTCTGCCATAGTAGTAGGAACAGATTTCAGTTGCGGCCCTATCTCAATATGTGTACCTGAATGGGTACGTGAGAATTGGCGTATCCCTTCGGCATTTCTCGCATTCCTGCCGCGGTACTTCAAGTGAGCGGAAGACTATACACAATATCTGCAATATTCAAAATTAAGTCGTCACATTCAATGCCTTTACAATCTTACAACATTTTTCTCTGTAAAATTATAGCGTTGGTATTATGTCCACAATTAACAATTCAAAGAACGATGCACACTTCGTTAATTATAAATCTGTTACCTGCTTGAAATATCAGTTTCCCATGAGTCCCAGCATTGAATTTCAATTTCCTAGCATCATCTTACGTATCTGCCTATCTGCCTACAATTCCAGCGAAATTTTTTCTCTGGCTGAAACGTATCTGCGAATACGTATCTCATTTCATATCAGACAGCGTCGCCCAAAAGAGAAGACAATCGCGCGTGGGCAGCCGAGGCAATGTGTCGAGGGCTATGAAAGCATTGGTTATATAATTACCAGTAAAATTATTATATGCAGTAATAGTAATATCAAATGGTAATACCTTTGGAACATTGTTCTCTTGGGAAACATGGCTCAATATAGTTTTTTTTTTTGTAGAAAATGACTAGGATTAAGTCGGATTATGTCATACAGAATATTTGACTCCATTAAGGAAATTTAATTATATTTCAATATCATCTTTGTTACTTTACCTATAGAAAAACGGTTAATATTATATAATATCCTTTTTTACATTAAATATTACTTATGAGATAAAACAGACATTTTATGCATTAAATATAAGCATAAACAGAACCTCAGTATTTTATAGTCTCCAAGTTTTATATTTATATGCATATTAACCCTTTAGCCTATAACCACGAGTCTGACTCGTGGTAAAGAATTTGTGTCATAAGCGAAAACCACGAGTCTGACTCGTGGTAAAGAATTTGTGCCATAAACAAAAGCCACGAGTCTGACTCGTGGTGTGGAATTTGTGCATAAGATGCCGCGTATTATTATTAGAACAAACGATTGGAGTTATTCCACATCGAATATTTTTCCTTTAATTATGATTACACCCTAGACGTCTTAAAATTACTATTTGTACCTAAAGATTGTTTATTATTTCACAATTCCTTTCGTTGCACTGAAATATATGTCATGAAAAGTATAGATTTTGCGCCAGTTCGGGTACACGGCTGAACAGTTGAATGGCACGGCGGACGACAGACTTTCTGTTTACTATAGCTCGCGAAATTGGCAGATATCGTGTAGGCCAAGGGGTTAAGATAGGGACGCAATTGAAATATATTCCTACTACTATGACAGAGTGCGCGGCTAAGATTCAGATGGTGCAGCTTGGTGGTGATGGGCGGATCGATCCTTTGATGCATAACTGACGACAGGAGTCCCGAGATACCTCATTCCACTATGCACACTACCGCAGGAGGCGCGTATACGTGAGCTCAGCGTTTCGGATGACTTCGGGAAATCTAGAGAGAAAGCAGATGAAAGTCTTTCTCTCTTACCCTTGTAGCGCTGAAATCCAACCGATTGGGAAAGCAAGCTTGCTGCACGGGCCGCGCGAGATCTTAACTGCCTATTATATTTATTTTTCGGCATACAAAGATGCTCTTGTGATAAAAAGAATTTTGAAAAACTTGTTTTCGTGGAAAAACACGTTTTAAGACCTCTGATTGCGTTTTGATTATTTATAAAAGAGTCTTTTCTGAATCTGAGCATTTTTATCTTTCAGTATTTAAAGCACATTACGTAGTTTTATGTGTTACGAAGTAAAACACCAATGACAGAAACTCAATGAATCCAAATGATTAAGATCATGTTAAAGTACTGTCTTCCGCTCACTTGAAGTCCCGCGGGACGGTACAGGGGCAAAGAGGGATCGGGCCGCCCATCCCCACCTTAAGCGCACGTTCTGAGCCTTAGCCACGCGCTCTGCCATAGTAGTAAGAATATTTTTAATTGCGTTCCTATCTCAATACGTATATAAATGTAAAGATTGGAAACTACAAATTACTGAGGTTTTGTTTGTGCTTACATTTAATGCATGAAGTTTCTGTTTTATTTCATAAGAATTATTTAATATAAAAAAGGATATTATGTATGTTAGCGACACCGCATTTTGGGTTGTCGTTGAAAAAGGGCCTAGACCGTAATTTAGGCGAGTGACCGATTTATGACTGGGTATCTGGTGTGCCTGACGAGAGAACTTGTTGGAAAGTATGAATGCAACCCCAAGGCACCCCTTGACGGCGGACGTCTCGAAGACGTGCAGCCATCAGGCGCCAAGGGTGGTATTGTTTATATTAGTCGCGGGAAAGCCTAAACATTGCGAGCAACCCGACGTTGCGTCGCAAAAAGGAAAGGACCTTTGTCCTGTAGGATCTGGCCACGGAGTGGGGAAGGCTATGCAGCCTTCGGGAAAGAGGACTGTGATGAACCACACAGCACTTACCCCAGAACCGTCATCAGGCATAGTCCAACCTTTCTTCAGACTATAAATTTTTAAATATTTCTAACATGTAATATTAACGGTTTTTTGTATAGCTGAAATAGATAAATAGATTGCTGAAAATGAAATACGTTTTATCGTAACAGGGATTTTATTAGCAAAACACGTGTGTTACGGCGACGCGCGACGAACGTTCTGGTGGCAAAGCGCGGTTCCCTTGTTTTTCAGCTGCAACGCCACCCACACACACAACGTACGATCGGATCACGCATCGATCCACTCTCACACCCTCTCTATCGATGCGAACGCAATACAAGCAAGTCGATGCAGTACACAGATTTGCATCACACAATTGCTCCGTCATTCATAGCATACATCTTTACTTTAAATTTAACATTTCGACTGCCTTATCGTGTTTTACTTTTGGTAGTGCTTTCGTAAAAACATCAGCAAGCATCCAATCGGTTCTTAAATAACTAATTTTTATTTCCTTTTTTTCAACTAGTTCTCGCGTAAAATGATACCGAATGTCTATGTGCTTGCTTCTTTTATGAAACACGGCGTTCTTGGCAAGCTCTATCGCACTTTGATTGTCACAAAACACACACACTGGATCTTCCACAAGATTATCAAATTGCATATGGTTCATTAAGTTTTTCAAATACACAGTTTCTTTTGCCACTTCACAGAGAGCGACGTACTCTGCTTCCATAGTCGACAATGATACTGTCTGTTGCTTCTTTGATCTCCAGCTAACTGGTCCTCCCGCTAGAGTTAACACATTTCCCGAGCACGATCGTCGATCTTCGATATCACCAGCCCAATCGGAATCCGAGTATGCGATTAGTTTCTGTTTGTTTTTCTCGTATTTGATACCATATATTGTCGTTCCTTTAAGATATCGTAGCACCCGCTTGGCTAAATACCAATGTTCTTTTCCAGGATCGGAACAGAATCTGCTTAACGTGTTCACAGCGAAAACAATATCTGGTCTGGTCGCATTTGCTAAGTGAACGAGTCCTCCAATGAGTTCACGATACGGGCGATTTTTCATTTCTAATCTTTCTTCATCGTTTTTCGGACCCAAATCTCCTGTGATTTTTGTATTGGATTCTATCGGGGTAGATACAATTTTGGCCGAGTCCATGTTGAACTTTTTTAACAAATCATTCACGTATTTTTCTTGGGATAGTTTTCTGCAACCTGTCTCTCCCTCTCTTTCAACATGAATTCCTAAAATGTCAGTGATTTTTCCTAAATCCACAATTTCAAATTCGGATTTCAATTTATCCTTTATCGTGTTCATTTTTTTTAAGCTTTTCGATGCCAAAACAATGTCATCCCCTTATATTACCATTATAACACGGGTTTCATTTTCGCCAAATACATATGCGTAAGGATTTGCTTCGTTTCGAACTCCTCCTTGTTGCGTCACAAAATTATCTAGACGTTTATACCACTCGCGTCCAGATTGTTTAAGTCCGTAAAGTGGTTTATGCAATTTACACACTTTATCAGAGCTTTCGTCTGCGAATGATTCAGGCTGTTCCATGAAAACTTCATCCGACAGATTTCCCTGCACGTATGCAGATACTACATCCATTTGATGTACGTACATTTCTTTTTCGACTGCTGCTGCGAGAAGAGTTCGAATTACTTCGTAACGAGCGACCGGTGCAAATATTTCTTCGTAGTCGATTCCAGCCTTTTGTACATGACCTCGTGCTACTAATCGAGCTTTATATTTTTCGATTTGTCCCTTTGAATTTCTTTTCGTTTTGAAAACCCATCTGTTTGAAAGAATTTTGTTCTCCTTCGGTCGGGGGACTAACGACCAAGTTTCGTTTCTGTTCAAGGTCTCTATTTCTGTTTCCATCGCTGCCAGTCATAAATTAGCGTCTTGCCGTTCAAGTGCTTCGGTAACCGTAGCGGGATCTCCATTATTTGTCGCATCTTGTTGTAACGTAAAACTTCGAGTAGCGTAAATTTTCTTTGGCCGCCCGGGTTTTCCAGTACGAAGAATTTTTGGTCTACCAGGTCCACGTATAATATCATCTTCGTCATTTTGCTCATTATAGGTTTCGTTGCCATTACTGCCGAGTTCACTATCTGTTACTTCTTCATTGTTGTTTACTTCATTGTTGTTTGGATTTTCTTCATTGAAGTTTAAAATTATATTGCTCGTAATTTCTTCGTTGTTATCGTCTGTTTCAAAGAATTTGACATCTCTCGCTTTAATAACTATCTTTGTACCGCGACGCCATATACGATACGCTTTTGATTCATTCGAGTATCCTACGAGAACATACTCGAAACCTTTCGGATCGAATTTCTTTCGTCCTACGCTTTTATTTAGTGCAATTACCTTGCTTCCAATTGTTCGCAAAAATCCAATATACGGCTTTCTACCGAACCACATTTCATACGGCGTTTTGTTGTCTAGTGATTTAGTTGGGCACCTATTTCGCAAAAATGTAGCAGCATTAACCGCTTCTGCCCACAGGGATTTCGGTAATTTCCCTTGAAGCATAAGGCATCGTGCCATTTCTACTAAAGTACGATTAGAACGCTCAGCTACACCGTTTTGCTGAGGCGTATATTCAACGGTAAGTTGCCGCGCAATACCTTCATTTTCAAGAAATTTCGAAAATTCTTTCGAACAATATTCTTTCGCATTGTCCGTTCTTAATTGTTTTATAACACACCCAGTCTCTTTCTCGACGCGATTTTTAAATTTCTTAAATTCTATTAATATATCCGAACGACGACGAAGCATTACCGTTTCTGTATAGCGAGAATAATCATCTATAAAGGTTACAAAGTATTTCGCGCCGCCGAGAGATTCGATGTCCATTGGACCGCAAATGTCAGAGTGTATCAGTCCGAGTTTTTCATTTCGACGGTTTTCTGAAGCTTTGTACGGAAGTTGGTGAATCTTTCCCTTTGCACACACAATACAATCCGCGCTGGTATTTTTCGAATTCAAATTCAAACCTACGACCATATTGTTTGACTGCAGCTTTCGTAAATCCACGAAATTAAGATGTCCAAATCGTTTGTGCCATCTCGATAAATTATCTGCGTTTACACTGGTTTGAAATGCGCGATTCTCGAATACATTAATTATATATAATTCGTCGCGTTTTCTAGCTACCATCGCTATCGATCCGTTGCGACGCTTAATTACCGCCTGATTTTTGTCGAAAATTACCTTAAAACCGTTTTTCGTTATTTGTGCAACCGATATTAAATTATATTTCAATTCAGGCACGAAAATTGCATTCGTAAGTTTCACTTGATTCGTGTTCTTACCGTTAAGTTTTACATTAAGTTTAATTTCACCGACCCCATGTGATTTTACCCATTGATCGGACGCGGTAAACACCTTTGATTTATCGGTTTCGTCGAGCATGTCGAATTTTTTCCGATCGTTACACATATGCCTCGTGGCTGCGCTATCTAAACACCAAATGTTCGATTGTTTTACCTCGGTATTGCACGCAATCGCAGTCATCGCTTCGGGAGACATTTTCGCTTCGCGTTTCTTTCGTATGTAACAGTCGGCACCTTTGTGTCCGATTTTTCCGCACTCGTAGCACTTTCCGCTAAATTTCGCTTCACGTTTCGTAACGTTTTTATGTATATTCGCACGAGAATTATGTTTATTCACTTTTGTATATAACGCTTCACTGTTCACATCACTTTTATTTTCTTTATCGATACGATCGTTTCTTTCTGTTTGTCGAGCTTCTTCTTCCAGTAACTTAATTTTTAAATTGTTTACACTAGGAATCTCGTCGCGTGATTCAATTGCCACTGTAAAGTTTTCGAATTCTTCCGGTAATGATCCGAGTAACATTATTGATAACAAATCGTCGGGTATCGTAATTCCAGCTTCTGTTAGTTGCTCAGCTTTACTCGTGAAGTCGTTAAGGAATTTTGCCATCGACGTATGTTGATCCTTTTTTAACCGATACAATTGCTTGTACAATGTTGCTTTACGAACCGGTCCTTTTGATTCGTAAATTCGTTCCAGTTCCGTCCAAGCGATTTTCGACGTTTCCGCTTTCTTTATATGTTGAAGCTGACTTCGTGCAACATTAAGCATAATCATTGCTAACGCTTTTTGGTCTTTCCTCGTCCATTCTTCTCTATTTTGTTCAGTTTTTATTACATCACCACTAGTGTACGGCCATAACTCACTGCAAATGAGAACACTTTTCATTTGTAGTTTCCAAAATTCATAATTATCATCGTTAAGTTTCTCGATGTTGTGGAAACTGTTCGATGCCGCCATAATGTCGCCGTTTTCCGATTTCTTAATTTATTCACGCCGCGAACGCGCACCCTGGGCCCATAACCTAACAGGGATTTTATTAGCAAAACACGTGTGTTACGGCGACGCGCGACGAACGTTCTGGTGGCAAAGCGCGGTTCCCTTGTTTTTCAGCTGCAACGCCACCCACACACACAACGTACGATCGGATCACGCATCGATCCACTCTCACATATCGTATAAACAAAAATTAATTTCTTATATGAAATATGTGTGTAATAGAAGTGTGCATGTTTTTCGTTGTATAAACTTTTAAAAGGAACGATGTATCTTCCTTAAAATTAAAAGTTCATTGAAACCATAGCGATCTCATATAGATATAGATCTCATAACGGATGAAGAATCTGATGCTGAGTCTGACTCCAGCATAAGTTCCAATGACGAATAAGGTAACATATTGTACATTTATTTTTACAATTTATATATATATAACTTTTTGTGAAATGAATGCAGATTCATTTTTATTTACTTCTAAATTAAGTTTTTATTCCATTATTTTTGTTTCTAAAAAGAATTTTACTTATTTCTAATGGTAATTATACAACCAATGCTTTCTTAGCATATTGTAAAAAAACTAGTAAAAATTGTCATCCTGTATTAGATATATTTATTGTATAATAGTAATATGTTGCATCTACGCCAATGGGGCTCTGTTTGCCGCTTGTTTCTCACTATCTCTCTCTAACGCGCTGACCTCCTTGTCAGGCAGTACCCATGTGTCTGTAATTGCCGCGACGAATAGCGAGCGAGAATTGAACGTGTACGTGAGAATACGTGTATCCCCTCCACTTTTCTCGAATTCCTGCCGCGGGACTTCAAGTGAGCGGAAGACAGTACTTGAATTCTTAGTTTTCACATATAAGTAATAATGTCCGTACCTTTATAAAGAAGTGTCCGATTACTGAAACAATGTTAGGGTTTTTCATCGTAGATTCAAACCCCAACCTTTTTCTCTTTCTTTTCTCTTTTTTTTTCTTTTCCGTGGCAGGAATTTCCCAAAGATTACCTAATCTTTAAAACCCTTACTTCGGGTTATAGAAGTTTCGACTTGATTGTTTTTCAGTAATAGGTTTAACATATAAAAATTCGGTCAACAAAGGCTTTGCATGAAGGTTGATCATTTCTGACATAAAGAAAGAAAAATTCAATTTTCGAAAATGACTTATTTTTAGACATTAGTGTATGTATAATTTTATTTGCATTTTTTTTTAAATAGTCAGAAGGTTGGTACAACTCCGATTTATAGAAGTAACAGCTATAAAAGTTTGACTTAAAGACGTAAATCGTGACTTGTACTGGTATGACTATACCAAATTCGGATAATAGAAGTAAACAATATACCTAAACATGTGCAAAGTAATTTGAGTTAAAGTAATTAGTACTTCGGTTTATAAAGAGTTCCGCAGCTGACAGGAACAGGAAGAAGAAAATTTTTATTTTATTAAAAGTTTTCAGTTAAAGAGGTACGAGTTAATGAGGTTCGACTGTATTAAAAAAAAAGAGTACATATAATTAAGTTGCATATTGAGTCAAGCTACATTAATACTAAAATGGGTAAATTTGTAGAAACGGGTACATCTCACTGATTTTATAATCTTTAACACTATTTCTACCACGACCGGTCAAATGATCGTTTTTAACATTTCGATTAGAATTTCAGATATACAATGCAATTGAACCGCCTTTAAATTTGTAGCCTGTTTTACATAGGAATGTCGGGGTAGGAACAGGTGTACGTGAAGTGTCGGTAGGAATAGTGTTAAGGAATTAAAATGTTTTAATTTACGTACAGTTATTTGTTAAGAACCGCTAATAATATTTAGACATTGTAACTAAATTGACATTGAATTGAAACAAGTAAAATACTTTATAATAGAAGCTCGTAATATTTAGTGTTTAAAATCTTATTGCAAAAAATATAGCATCTTAATATGCAGTTATACATGACAGTTGAAATAAAATAGAGCGTTTTTTATTAATATTTCAAATAATAATATTTATACTTAATATTTGGTTACTACTATTAAATAATACTATTTTACCTAACATTTGAATCCTATTTATTTATTTTGACCTAATAGTGGTTATATCAACCGTGTAGACGTTATTTTTTAAACGACGAATAAAAAGGTAGGGAAAATTCAAGTCTCGTTGTTCCCATCACTGGGACCATCGTTGGGTCGCGATCTGGCCGTGACGCAAGGCGAAGTCCACAGTATATACAGTGGCTCAAAGTAAAACTCGGACACTGACATTTTTGCATTTTTGTGCCTTATGAAGTGATTGTTAGGGTAAGAAAAGAATATAAACAAAAATTAAAGCTGTTTTTAGTAAGCTTTATTCAAGGTCATATAAATCCACTAAAAACAAAAACAAAATTTATTCATATTACGTCATAAAAAAACGAAGTTTAAAAAGTAATGGAATTTGACCTGAAAATAAAACTCGGACAGTAGAAAATTTTCATGTAGATAGATATGTTTTATACCATTTTTATTTGATATTAATATTTTGTTGGTAGTCCTTTATTTGCTCTTACGGCTTTTAATCGATTCGGCATGGCCCGTACTAGTTTTTCGCAATACAAAGGATCAATATTTGCCCATTCCTCTTTTCATGCTTTCTCTAAATCGTTAGCATTAGAAATAATGTGACTTTTCAATTTTTCTTCTAAGTACGCCCATAGATGTTCGATTACGTTCAAATCAGGTGATTGAGCGGCAGTTTCGATTACATGTGGACAATTATAAAGTAACCATAGACGAATATTATGAGCCCGATGCTTTGGATCATTGTCCTGATAGAAACTGTAAAAATCGGCAATACCTAACTTTTCCACAGTATCCTTTAAATTGTCCTTCAAAATCTGTAGATATTTTGTTTGATCCGTGATCCCGTCAATAATGTGGAGATTTCCTGGTCCAGCAGCTGACATACATCCCCATGCCATTATTGAACCTGCCCCATGTTTAAAAGTAGATCGTAAATTATTTTCCTTATACTCCGCATTAGGTTTTCTCCAAACATAAGTTTGTCCATCGGATCAAAAAATGTTAAATTTACTCTCGTCTGTAAATAAAACTGTCCTCCAAAATGAAAAATCCTTATTTTTGTACAATTTCGCGAACTGCAATCTTCTTGAACGATTTCTTTTGCTCACAAATGATTTCTTTCTAGCAATTCTCCCGTTGAAATTAATTTTTCTTAGTATAATCCTCACTGTTTCTGGATTAGCTTCTTTTCCTAAATGTTTTTTAGTTTCAGTAGCTAACTTTGGGGCATTTAATTGCGGATTTTTTTTTAATTTGTCGTACGATCCAACGCTCCTCGGATTCTGTGAAGATCTTCCGTTTACTTGGTTTAGGTTTATTTTCCATATTATTTCTGGATCTAAAGCGTTTTATAATATCATGAACTGTAGAGTGACGGCGTTTCACTATTGATGCAATATTTCCTACAGACAAACCTTCTCTAAAATGACTTATAACAAGTTCGCGGAGTTCTAATGACGTTTGTCCACATTGTCTAGCCATTTTAAGAAATTAAAACAAAACTTCACAGAAACTAATGACTTCCTACGTCTTACTTTACTTACTATACTTAGCATAAAATGAAAATATGAAAAAATGAAGGGTGATTCCCCACGTTTCATTTGTTTTTCCCACAGGATTACCAACTGTCCGAGTTTCAGTTTGAGGCTAGTTTTCATGACTTTTAACATTTCCATTTTGTTTTGAATTATCGTGAATAATTTTTGTCTTTGCTTAATAAATTTTATATGACCTTAAGTGTAAATTATTGAAAGTAATTCTGTTTTTCATTTAATTTGTTTTCTTATATTCATAATAACCTCAGAAACTGAAAATATATAGGTGTTCGAGTTTTACTTTGAGCCACTGTACTTACTTAACGATCGCTGGCATTGCACGTTAAAACGATTACTTCCAGCGCTTGTTACGATGGAGGAGATACATCGAAAGCCGTAGAACGCAACGCTTCAGCCTGCTATGCTTTGTCCGGTATACGTGCTTACGAATCATCCAGAAACCTCATGCTCGTTCCGCCATGTTACCGCACAACGAATATATTTTGGAAGCTAGGATCGTAACGCGAGAGAATGACCGCTTTTGAGACCGATTTAAACTCGTCACTGCAAACTAGACTCATTCACGCAACCCTGGAACTTGCACGTTTGTTAAACTTCCTTCTCTGGTTTCCAGGCGTTCAAATTGACAGGCTTAGTGCTACGCGAAACGCAGTACTGATACTTCCTTAAACTTTCCGTTCAAGCCATTGGGTGGATACCCTGATTGTAAAATGAAGAGTTTTAAAAAAAATTTTAATTATGGTTTTGTATTGTTGAAAAAGTGTAGGTTAAAACCATTTAATCGTAAAAGTGTGGGTCGTATACGCTTCACACGCCCTGAATGAAAAATCTTCAAAAAACGATCCAGCACGGAACGTGTGAATGGAGGCTGATATTTATCGCAAGGTAAAAGAGAGTCAGCAGTTGTTATAACAGGCGATGAAGTTGTATTTGTAAAGATACAAGAAAATTTTTCCCATGCGATTTGGAATTGTGTTTCATTGGAATCAATTGTGATAATTTAAGGTTAAGGATAGTAAAGATACAGAGATCTTTTCTTCATGAAAAACAAATGGAAGTAATGAAAGCTGCAAGTATTGTTAACAATTGTTCCGAAAACGTAGTGATTACAATCTTGATATTTGTATAAGATATCTGAGTTTGATGAACAGTGTGCATCATAAAACAATTCGTTGGAAAGTGGAGAGAAGTGAATAGCTCATAGTACCAGTTTGTATGATGTAAGGGAAATATTTATAAATACTCGTTCTACTTTAGAGCAATTATTAGGTATTATTTGGCTTCTAAGGGTATTTATTACCGCAGTTGAAACGTCACCTCACCTTGAACGTGAACTCGTAGAGTTAGATCTATTACAACGGCATATAGTATAATTTTGTAAATTTAATTCTGCGTCGAAATAACTTTTGTCTAGTTCAATTAGGATTATATCGTATTGAAAAGAGAGACAAGTAATGCATTGATATAGATCGTTTATCTTAGTTCAAAGTCCTTCTACGTTTTGGTGCATTTGTTGGCAGTTTTTGGTGTAGCGATACGATCCTCGGACTACCGTCGACGTATCTAATAGTCTTTGTGTTGTCATTCAGTTCACTTAGTTCAGCACGAAGGTTATTTAACACTAAACGTACCAAGCGGGGTCAAATGACCCCTTTTAAGATTTACTTTATAGGTTGCACATTCGTTGTTATTTCTTTCGCTCATCTGACTTTCTGTAAATTTCTATATTGTCTGATTATTCAATTTCTCGCTTTCCATTTTTCTCTTAGCTCATTTTTTACCAGGAAAAATTCTTTGCCTACCTTATGTACCACGAGGGGTCATTTGATCCCTTACGAAATTTACGTATTTTTCAGCAATTTTCCAACTCGAATCTTAATTCTAAATTCAAATACGCTTCTCAAATGACTCTTTCATTTGTCGGAACCTGATATGTGTGTTAGAGTGGCGTTTGCAAATTAAGATGAAGGCTCGCCTTTTGCTGTTCGCGGTTTTGGGGTAAGTGCCGTTTTTGATTCTAACCAATTGGTGTATCGCCTTGAGGTATGGAGGAGTGACCAGTAGAACTCCTCCATATAAAAATGAGTCAATTCGGGCAAAAAGGATGATTCTTACATTATTCTTCGTTATTCTTACGTTCAAAGATTTTAGATTGACTTAGCCCTAGTAAAGGCTCTTGGCAAGATCAGTTTTAGTTATATTTTTACAATTTCTGTTACATTCAATTGGACTTGTATTTCACTGCAACCCTGAATATGTCCGCACGGCCAGTGAGAGAGTTGGAAAGAATTCGACAAATAAGTGAACTGAATTCAGGTGAAGAAGGAAAAAAGGTCAAATAAAATTGTGTACAGGTAATAAAACAACACAAACTTGCTAAGTTTGTAAAAAATTTGTTTGCGGGAAATGTACGAAGGAGAATCCCATCACATGTAAAAAATGTAATTAGTTTATTGTTTTATTTATAACAATAAAAATGTGTGTTTAATTTTATATGAAATCAGAAATGATATTGCAAATTATTTCCTTTAATAAATAAAGAGTTTTTTTACGAAAAATCAGATTATTTCATAAGGGGTCAAATGACCCCCTATGGTAAGATTAGGTAAAAAAAACTTTAACTGGTTCCTGTATACTTTCTTTTATTTTTTTATATTTCTTGTGGAATCCTTGGAGAATTGAAAGTGACTCAAAGTGGTCGAGTTTTATTTCCGGTTTTCCTTCCAAATCTTTCACAGGAAAAATTGTTTAAAGCTTCGACAACCTGTGTTCTATATAAAGTTTTATTTACGGAAGATTTATCGGATACAGGTTCCGCTTTTACCAGGTTAAATAAAATCATGCTGAAGGATCTTTTTCGTGTATCGCTTATCTCATCGATAACTTCCAATTTTGAGTTTGAAGACTCAAGTTTGGAGACTCTTGTATTGAGATCTGATGCCGTATAATTATAAACCCATTTGCATCATCGGTCTACTCCGGCCACCGTGCTTAAAAATCAGAACCGAACAACGGACGACTGACCCGTATCACCGCGCGCTGTTGGACATATGGGTGTGAAACTGACGTTGAAAAAATGTATGGATTTCATAAAAAATACAGTGTCTAAAACGACTAATGCGCAATATTATACTTCAAACATCTCATTTTATTTTCTTTTTTAAAAAAAAAGAAGAAACAAATTTTTTTTTATATATATGAAACAAAATTATGTATAATATAATGAAAATTTAATTAAATTTCTTTTCGTGATATTCTTTGAAATGATCAATACATAATGCTACCTCGCAAATATGATATTTAAAGACCGTCTCTCTTCGAATAGACTTGGATAAGCATGCAATGCATCGTTTTGACGTTTTATTCCCCTTTGCCAAGGTTTGAGGTATCCGTACAGGAAAATGCCTGCCAGTACATCGCGTTATACAATCATTGATAGGTGCCTTATTTACTTTTATATTGAGTAAATATTTGTGAATAATTTCTTCCGCTAATAGCTGCTTATAAACATGAAATGATCGATCTTTTTCATAATTTTTAAAAATAACATAACTATTCAGCAACATCATTTCGAGAAAATAAAAAAATATTTTCTTATAGGCTTTTTTCTTTCTTCTCATAGTGTGAAATTTGCTCAACATTTGGTCCCCTACATCAACTCCACCCATATACTGATTATAATCACTTACTGCAGTCAAATAAGCGATCAAATATGGTCTGTCACATCTGAATAATATTTAGCAACTGGTAATAAAAAACAGAAGTAACAAATAAAAAAATTATAAATAAGTAAGAAACAGTCGCGGCTCGCGGAATATTCCGCGCTCGGTGATAGCAGACAGTCGCTGGTTTGCGGAATATTCCGCGCTTTAATGCAAATGGGTTAAATTACCTCGATGCTTGATTGAAATACCCCAATCTCATTTTCGAGTTTAGCAAACTTCAAATCCAGAAACTGTTGGATTTTATCGAACAGCTCGTTGTTAGGTGACATTTGGCTTGGCGATGAAGCCAGCGGTGTAGTGATTGTCAGATTTTCACAATCTAGTAGTCTTCCAATATGCCAGGGATGTTGTGATGCGTGGAAGGTAGGCATTTTCAAGAGTTGCTTTTTATTACTGGATAACGACATCTTGTCTTGTGGTTAGGAAAATATGGTTAGTAGCTGTAACATGATATCCACTCTGAGAGGTGACGTGTATAAGTATATTGCTGCTGACAAAGTATCAGAGGTAAGTCACAGGTATCTGTTTATGACAACACTCGTACACTTAATCATCAGATCATACGTCTACCGTTAATCCAATAGACTCGTAATTACTTATTCATGACTTATTAGATGAAAGGAAATCGTCGATGACACAAAGAACACTAATATATACAGCGTACGACCACTGGTAAAGCACTTGGTGAAACTAAGAAAAGAGATAAGATTTTACTGGCTATTTAAACCTCCGCCTACGGATTCCGGGCCTTTTGTAACCCATGTGAGGGTCATTCGAAAGCGATAACGTATACAATGACGGGCGCTACGTAGTAGACGAAAAGTGACGATCGCACTAACGCATATACGCATGTGACCACATATCCGTTTCCGTCGGTGTCGTGTACGCGATTTCCACAGTCAGTAGTAGTGTGGTTAAACACGTACGTCGCACGCCGAATTAACTTTGTGCGACTGGTTATAGGTTATTGGACTGTATAATGACAATGCCGGTGTAGTGATTAGGGAAACGCTTGATGATCTTTATTCTTGATACATTGAAAGTAACTTCATAATGAAATGGTTGTGTGTTGTATCGTGGCTACTGTAATACTAATAACGATCTTAATGTGTGATAGACTAGTAGCTCGGCTATTGCAAAACGTATAACGATACGATTGTGTTGAATGATAGACTAGTAAAAAACTCTGATTTTCGCCTGCCAAGTGCTAATATATACATGCCCTTGGTTGGGCGGGCACCACTCCAAGGACAAGATGATTCGTCGGTCATCCTTAGAGTGGGAAGGTACAGCCAACACAAAGGGTGGTTTCGGAGTGTACCTGATAAAATCCTAGACCTCAGGGGGTCACCTGAAAGTCTCGTTATTTAAAAATACATTACCATGGTATGTAATAAAGTGTGACATCCCAGCGCTGAAGAACCGTCATTATCCTAACTGTTTAAATATCTGCGAACCTAACTACCAGGCAAATTTCGCCCACCAACGGCTCCCAATCATCACCTCAATAAAAAAGGGTTCGCAACGCGACAGTCAGAGTGTCGAAATAACGAAACCGACGCGACAGTCAGTTTTTTGGCAACGTTGTGAGGAAGAAACGTGTGCAGCAAATCGGAACAGTTATTTATTTCAAAGTTTACTTTGTGTTTCTTTCTCTTTATTATTGTTTTAACATTGTAGCATTATATTTTTTAGAATTTAGTATTTAATAGTTTACACTATTTTTATATTTAGTATTTAGTATCGTATATTATTTTTGTATTTACTATTTAGATTTTAGTTTTCAACACTATCTAGGAACGTAAAAACAAAAGAGAAGTCGTCGGTATTGTCTCTGTGTAGGCAATGATAATAAATATACAGCCGTGTGCGATAATTGTGAAAGACCATCCATTTGCAGTGGCGATTCGAGAAAAATACAGCAAATTTTATATAGCATGCGTGACAATACGTAAATATACAATAAATATAGCTTGGACGTTTGATAATTGACGTTATTATTATCTGTTCCTATACGCTCCTATATCTTCCTATGATATCGGGTAATTGTCACTGCATATACAGTATCGGTGAGGTAGCGCGTAGGATTGGTGAGTCGCCTGGACGGTTCTAAATATACATTAGTGGAATATCCGTGAGGTCTCGAAAGATCCATCGCCAGGCCGCAGAGCTTCAGTAGTCGGAGGGTTAATGAGATTTGTACGGAACGAACTGTAATGCGTCTAATTGTCACGACGTCTTAGGATGACTCGTTTTTATTGTATTTGGACGACACAGACGTCACGTCGTGGTTGCGATGGCTGGTTTAGTAATTATCGCGTAATAGGATTCACCGGAAATGCGTTTAATCCACAAAAAGTGTCGAGGCGTGAATTTCAAGTATTCCAGAAACTGAAGTAGTAACAACAATAACATTCCGCAGAACTGAAACATTTTAATTAAATTTAATTGACATTTTTATACGTCGAAATGTTTCCTTCAAAGTAATCTTTCTGAAGAATAAAAATATCGATACAAAATGTTTCATGTTTGTTAGAGCAGTGTTAGAACACTTCATTCTTGATCAAGTTTACTTGGTCAGCCAAAGCTTTCCGAATTGTCTTCGATTTCGAGTCTTTGAAACAAAAGAAAGTTATAGAAGTTAATGGTAAGAAGAAAATCTAGGGAACAAAGGGACTGAGATATCACTGTAATTTCTTTCAGAGCTACAGTTAAACCTGTTTTTGTGCGGTAGATATGGGCCGCATAAAAAAAATATTCGAAAATTTCATAAATACTTATAACAAATAATTTTTTACAACATATTAGAGAAAACTTTTTTTATGCGGTAGAGAAGGATCGCATAAAAAAAAGTCGTACTTAGAAAATACGTCAAAGATTTACGAAAAAGTGAGAAAGTGCTTTTAAACAAAATGATATAAATTACACGTGGAACCATTTAAAAGAAATTTAATTTCTCATTTTAGTCATGTAGAAATTTTCAAAATGTACATAATTCAACGGTATCCGTCGTAGTCCAAAACACGCATCTTCTTGTGATGATTTGGTTCAAAATCGCTTTCGTCAATTAAAGATATTACAATTGATTTATTTAACGGTCGTTCGATCAGTTGCTTGTAAACGTCACGCCAGATATACACGATTGAAGTTCGTTTTGGAATTTCAAACTTCTTTCGGAATTGGTATCTATTTTAAGAAATTGTTTTTTCAATTTGTTGGAAAGCGAGATCCCTGCATATATTTTATCCGCTGTCATAGAATCCGGTTCTTCTTGTCCGTCTTCATAATCTACCAAATTATTGATAATGTGCATTGTCGGGAGATTGTTTATAACAAATGAACAGAGCGCCGAAAGGCGAACAGCGCTTTGTAGCGTACATATGTATGTATACTGATAGTAAATATTACAACGGTGTAATAATGTCAACACCGCTGGAATCCATATACCGCATAAAAAGAAATCGCACAAAACGAATCGCACAATAAAGGACCGCACAAAAACAGGGTTGATTGTATTTGTTAATAAATGATGTAGTATGAAAGGGTATGCTGTTGCGATGAAGCCAACCATGTATCAGCAATATTTAATCGAATACAGAGCAAAATTAATTTTTCCACTTCAAAAGACGTATATTATGCAGTACCAAAACTCAGTTACTTCTTTAATTTAAAAATATATGTATGTACTTTTTAGAACACAGTATCATTTTTATTGTCATTCATTATAACTAAGTTATAAATTCTAACTAAATCTCCCTGTTATTTTGCGTATAAGAAAGATCATTGAGAATTTAATAAATTTTGCGATATTTTATTTCCTTTGAAAATTTATAGCAAATATTCGAATGTTCCGTTATACCTTAAATAGTTTTTCGTCCTTGTTTTGTCATTTTTCATAATATATTTAATTGCTCACATCTGTTTGAGTAACTAACAATAAATTTAATTCAACTGCAAGAGATAAAGATACGTTTTTCAATGCAAATATGTAAATCGACACACCTCTCGAAATAAAACGATTCCAAATTCAGTTCAGTAACCTAAACAATGTGCAAGAACACTTGAGTCTTGTATTGTTTTATCGTTTGCATTTCACAAAATTTGTGAACTTCTATTTCTAACACACTTTAATTACGTTTATAAGTTTTTAACAATATTGTCTTTTAATCAGAAATTAGTTAAAATGAAACAGAATTTTGTTTCTGACTCTATCACTTTCCGGGTTCTAACCACATAATTGGCATGTCAGTAAACTTGGAAAAAAAATGTTGTTCTCTCCCTGGTTGAATTTTTAAGCGTCCTAAAGATTTTGTATATCTGAGAGATCTAGCTTGCGTACGTTCTTATTCTTTTCAAAATGAACGAAATTTTTCTGTTGCGACGGGATTGGTCACTAAAAAAAGATATAGAATGAACGACGGTACTTTAGATGCATTATGCCTTTTAAGGAGTATTTTTAAAACAAACAAGTAATGTTTTAATTAATGTAAGCGTTTTGTTTCCTTTTCTTTTGTTTTCGTATTTTCTTAAACTGTTATCAGTTATGTATTGTTCAATATTTTATTTTGTTATATAGATATATGTGTAATGAACATAGAAATAAATGTTTAGTTTAAGTATTCCTGCATTTCTGACAAATATTTATGGTACAAACACATGAATTTTTCAGTTTCTTCTTTAATACCTCGAATATTCTCAAGAATTCTTGAAAAGTTCCGAGCTATTTCTCGTTTCTTGAAAAATGAAAAGCATCGAGAAATTAGAAATACTAATACCTTGTGAGTACGCGTGTCCTTGCACATATCGAATTAGACATAATCTTTTTGTTAATTTTAAATTATTATTATGAAGATTAATAATAGTTTTCTATATTTTTAATAGATTTTTGACCGAAAAGTTTTAAATTCTGTTCCTTTTTCAATTGCTGCATTCCTTGAAACGCGTTGTGATCCAAAACTTTTTCCCACAATTTTAAGATCATCGACATTTTCTTCAATGATACTCCATACCTTTTTTCTTTCTTTACGGAGTACAAAAGAGAAAGTTTAATAATCGTAACCACATAGTTTCTACTTTTCTTAACATTTCCGCGAAAGATCGAATTACGCATCCTTATCTATGCCTAACCGTCTACTGTTATTGGAAGCGATGACTGAAATGCTTAACCGTTTGAGTCCCAAACAGCGTGGTCGTGCTACTGAGTGAGATTTTATGTCGAGAGAACCCAACACATTTCGAACGTTGTGAGCAATTGACGGTGCGTTATCGATTGTCGAAGCGCGCTCAGATTTACTGTAGCAACTACATTACACAGCTGCTTTTAATATAAATAGTATATTTTACAATAGGTAAAATAATACTATAAGAATGCAATAATACATTACAAAATAAAAATTTAAATACAAGCGCTATTGCGCCGCTTGGTATTTCTCGACATAAAATAAAACTAGCTCTATCGTGCTGTTTGGGATTCTTCTACAGTGTTTTTTCAATACCCCCTGGGACTCAAATGGTTAAGTTTACATTTCATTTGTAATTTGTAACAAACGGTAGAAGCGATATAATTATCATAGGCATAACGTTTGTTTTTTGTGCTTTGTAAGAATGAGAAGAAAAAGGAAAAAAAAATGGGGTATTGGATATTTTTTAATATGGATGAAATCGTGGAAAAAAGTGATTTGAAAAATTTTCTGTGTAAAGATATGCTGTTCATGAAACAGTACAGCTTTGTGCTGGCAAGATCGCTTTCTTATATGAGTTCTAATTATTCAAATATTGGTACTAGTTGACTGGGGAAGTCCCGCAACATTTTTTTAAGCTACGATTGCTATGATGATTTGTTATATGTAAATCGATGACAATCTGCAAGATGGAACCTAAGAGGAAGCAAACTGATATCTCAATAAGAAATCTCATTGTAAAATTATATTTACAAGGGAAATCCCTACGTAAAGTAGGCAGAATAGTTGGTAGAACGCATTCTACCATTCAAACAATTGTAAACAAGTTTAAATACGATGGGACAATCCGAAATACACCGGGTCGAGGTAGGAACAAAATGTTAACTGAATGATGAGCGGTATAGTTGCCGACAAATAAAAGTAAATTCTAAAACAAACGTGCGTGATTTAGCTACAGAAGTATCCTCACGCATAAGAAAGCAGGTTTCGGTGGAAACTATTTACCGAACATTCAGAAACCATAACTTTCATGGTAGAATAGCACGAAAGAAACCGTATTTTTCTGAGGCGAATAGACGACAGTTATTAGAATTCGTGAATGGTACCATTCGTTAATAGTACAATTCGTTAATGGTACCGGAAATATGAAATATATAAACGGGGTAATGGATAAACGTGAATATCTTAGTGTTTTGTAAGAAACCTTAAAAAAATCGGTACAAAAACTAAAAATGCCAAGGGTATATTATTTTCCACAAGATAATGACCCGAAACATTCGTCTTATATTATTCAACTATGGTTACTATATAACCTACTAAAAATATTAAAAACACCTCCCCAGTCACGTGATCTTAACCCCATAGGAAATATTTGGGGAGAATTGAAATCAAGATTAAGAAATTCTTTTTCAAAGATTGAAGAATTCCAGGTAAAATTAAGGGAAGAATAGGAGAATATTCCATTTTCTTTTATAGAAAAATTTATCCGCTGAATGGCACGTCGTCCGAAAGCGATTGTTGAAGCGAAAGAACATGACACGAAATATTAATTGTTTTTATTAGTTGTAAATAATTAAGTGAATCAGACCTCTACGCTCAGTTTTATGTCACGTAAATAAAATATAAAAATAATATGTCACTTTAAGTTTTTTGTTAAAAATAATCAAATGGTTAGTTTTATTCAAAATGTGTTCTCGTAAGATATATAAATAAATTATACGTTGCGTTTTTAGTTTTAAATATATCCGTTTGTATTTATTTTCCGGCCTACTTTCCTTACCAACATATGTATACGCTCAATTCGGTGATTATATTTCTATGAGTAAAGACTGTATGTATATTTGGTTATTAGTCGAAACGATACATTCTCGAATCGGATTATATTAAATATACAGAGCTTATTGAAAGTTTCAATTAATCGTCTAACTCACTTCAAATATTTAAAGGGTAATGGAAGTCGTTTTGAACATTTATTACAATAATTATTTCATTACTAACCACTTAATGGTAGTTATTTCATTATTTGCCTCAGTCTCAATAATTTTTGATATTCCGTACTTAAAATCGCATAGAGATGATGATTGTTGCATGCGTTGAATTTGTTTTAGTCTCAGCTATTATAATATGATCATAAAAGCATGTAATCCCGTTTAAGAAAGCATTGTGGGGACGTTATGGAAATAAATTACTTTATCTCGCTGATCGTTTCGCTCGGACGCTTGAGCCAGGAATCCTGCCCAACTCGCGTTTTCCCGGCCTGACGCCTCGTTGTCCTCCAGGGTTGGGGGAAATACGGGAGGGAGGAAAAGGTTCTTCCGAGCTGCATCGGGTCTCGAACTATATCCGATTCGTTTATTACCTCCGGGGCCCGAGCGCTCGGATACAGGTATCCTTTTTCCACCACTCCGCATTTCCTCTATGTGGTGTACGCCACAGCATCAATGATCTTGGAATCTCTAAAAATACAGCCTTCAGAAAAAAATTATTCCCAACACGATGTATATCCTTACGAACTAAAGAAATTGTTTCTTAACCATTTCAGTGTATCATTAATACTAACAAAGATATCACCATGTAATAAAGATACTGAAACTCCCTATATGTATAATAACTTATTATTCATAAGTGAACATTACTTTCTTCGATGTATTATACCTAATTGTAAAAGATGCATTCGTACAGTCGAACATTTATTCGGATTTGTTCTAAGAATGCCCGCGCAAACGAACGCGTGAAAGTCGTAGAGTAAATTTGAGAACAGTTAAGCTGCTGTATGTAAAAATACACGATTATATGTAAAAGCATGCAAGGAATAGTTTGCAAACACTGAATTAATTCTAAAAAATGTAAAGAAGTTTACAAATTATATAGAAATATATAAAAAAAGCAGGAAACAAGAACTGGTAAACAATAATAATTGTCATTCACAAAATTATACACACACGTATTCATAAATGTGTTTGGAATTTCATGAATTAGTACCTAAAAAACGTATGCAAAAACTTGCAGATACATACAAAAACGTACCAGCTGTCAGTTGCGAAAACAAACATTTAGCTTCAGAAAAACATACAAAAACAAATTTGTAAACAATCGCAAAACGCACAGCAGTTAATTTATATTTAAACGTTCGCGAATACGAGCAATTGCATTACTTAAAGCGCTCGTGAAAACAGGTAATAATCAATATTTAAACATCCGTAACGCATGCGATAATTCATACATAAGCATTCATAAACACATACGATAATTCATGTTTAAACTCTCTGAATATCTGATGTAATCGTTAATATGTTAATCCGCTCTTCCGCTCACTTGAAGTCCCGCTGCAGGAATGCGAGAAAAGTGAAAGGGATGCACCTATTCTCACGCACGCATTCTATTTTAGTTCGCTATTTGTCGCGGCACTTACAGATGCATGTGGGCTGACTGACAAGGTTAGCGCGATAGAAAGAGATAATGAGAAACACGCGGCATGCAGAGCTCTATTGACGTAGATGTAACATATTGGTATTATACAATATTTATATCCGATAGAGGACAGTTCATGCTAGTTTTTTTACAATATACTAGGAAAGCATTGGTTATATAATTACCAGTAGAATTATTATATGCGGTAATAACAATGACAAATTTTAATATCTTCGGAACATTGTTCTATTGGGTAATATGGCTTAATAGTCTTTTGTAGAGAATGACTAGAGTTAAGTCGGATTATGTCATTCAAAATATTTGATTCCGTTAAGGAAAATTAATTATATTTCAAAATCATCTTTGTTACTCCACTTATAGAAAAATTGCCTCTTTTATATGAAATATAAGCATAAACAAAACCTCAGTATTTTACAGTCATCAAGTTTTATTATATATTTATATACGTATTGAGATAGGGCCGCAATTGAAATCTATTCCTACTACTATCGCAGAGAGCGTGGCTAAGGTTTAAAACGTGCGGCTCGGGTGGGGATTGGCGGCCCAATCCCTCTTTGCCTCTATTACAACGCGTGAGTTGCTTTGCCCTGTGATGCCAGATTGGTGACCGGTGTTCTCAGGAACACCCCCCACCACTACGCACACTACCGCAGGAGACGCGTGTACATGAGCTCAGCGTTTCGCACGACTTCAGGAAATCGAGAGAGAAAACAAATGAAAGTCTTTCTCCCTCACTCTTGAAGCGCTGAAATTCAACCTATATTGGAAAGCAAGCTTGCGGCACGAGCCGCGCGGGATCTTGACTGCCTATATTCATTTTTCGACATACAAAGAATATTCTCTTGTAATGAAAAAAATTTCGACAAAATTTTTGTAGCGGAAAAACATGCTTTAAGATCTTCTGATCACGTTCAGAGTATCTAAAAAAGAACATTTTTTAAGTCTCAATTTTTTTGTTTTACGTTTTATCAAAGTACCTTACGTGATTTTTAATATTTTGTTCACAAGAACGTAAATCATAAATGTCGGAATTTGAATTAATGTAAATAATTACTAGGTGATATTTCAACTTAACCTTTTAGGCCCAGCTGAATTGTGCGCGAGGCCTATTCCCTGGACGACGGAGTTTGACGCGAATAACACATAAACGGTACAGCACTGCAATATATGACGGATAACGCCGTTATTTACGCAAGTACATTGGAATGAAATATTTGACGATTAAATTATAATTTTCTTCAAAATATATTACGCATACTTTAACTTTTACAATTCACTATTTAATAACTAATAATGCAATTGGTCATGATATATAAAGAGATGATATCCGCTAAAGCCACCATAGTGACGCGTCGATCGTAAGAGGTTAAAATTAAAAATGATATTATCATCGATAGCGAAATGGTTAAAAATCGGGAGGAATAACAAAAGGATTGATTACCTCTTTCAATGTGTGTTCAATATCTGCTGAAATTTTTCTGTTTTCGTTCTTTGTCGTTTACATGTTAGAGACTAACTAGCTGAATTTTGAATGTAGTTCACATTACATTGATACATTTTATAATAAATTTGCAGAAAAGAGTACATCTCACTGATTTTAATAATTTTTGAATATGTTGCTAAGTACATAATTTTAAGCAACTTTTCCCTATACATGTTACCGCCGCTGGGCTTTAGATTCCGAGATATTTCTAAGAAACTTTTGAGATTACTATGTTGAATTCTGGTTATACGCACCCGTCAATGGCAAAGCGTGCGTTGCAACGCGACAATGTAGACTAAACAGTAGATAAGCGATGAAGGAAGGCTACGAACAAGCTGCCAAGAATGGGTACTTACAGTAGCGAATTCTTTTGCAAATATTTCGGAAACTCAAACCGGTGGTAGCAATATATATCGGAGTAAGCTTTTCGGAATGTCGATTTCTATAACATACTTAACACGTTAAGCGCCACGCCGAATTTGCGTGCCTTTCCGTTCAGGCCACAGCTAGCCGTCAGGCGGACCCTGCCGGGCCGCTCGCCGACAGACGAGCCAGAGTATAAACAGATATCGAGTAACGTAACCCGGACGAGGCTAGCCTCCGTATTTTCTTCTCTCCACTTGTATATAAGTTGCACTCGAGAGCCTGACATTTTCACTGCACCAAATACTGCACCGAATGCTATCAATATAATGCACAAATGTTGGGACCAAATGTAGCCAAAAATGTAACGCCAAAAGTAACAACCTTTTGTAATGAATGTACACGGAAGCCTCATCTTTGCTTATCTTGTTTCAATAAATTACATTAATATTTTTAAGTATTATATTCTTTTCCTTGAAGCATTGACCAAACTAAAACCGATATCGCATAATTTAAATGTTCAGTTTCACAAGTATGCAAAGACGGACACACTCGCCGCGATAGAAGAACGAAAAGTCTGCCGCCGGTCCGTAGGGACCGGCGCGGCCTGAACGGAAAGTCTAGCGCCGGTCCCTAGGGACCGGCGTGGCTCTTAACGTGTTAAAAATTATCAAAATCGATGAGATGTACCCTCTTTTGCAAATTTACACATTCTATTATTAATGTAGCTCGACCCAACATGCAACTTAATGATATGTGTTCTTTTTTTTTGTGAATACAGTCGAATTTTATTAACTCGTAGCTCTTTAACTCAAAAACCTTAATAAAATAAAAATTTCCTTCTTCCTGTTTCTGTCAGCTGCGGAACTCTTAATAATCCAAAGTACTAATTACTTTAACTCAAATTGCTTTGCATATGTTTAGGTATATTGTTTACTTCCGTTACTCGAATTTAGTGTAGCCATACTTGTGCAAGTTTCAATTTACCCCTTTACGTTAAACTTTTATAGCTGTTATTTTTATAATTCGACGTTATATCTATCTTTTGACTATTTAACAAACTACAAATGAAATTATACATATACTATGTATGTCTAAAAATAATCCATTTCCGAAAATTGAATTTTCAAAAATAATCAACCCTCATGCAAAGCCTTTGTTGGTCGAATTTTTATATCTTAAACCTGTTACTGAAAAACAATCACGTCGAACCTTGTATAACCCGAGGTAAGAGTTTTAATTCAACAATCAGACAATTAAGTAATCTTTGGGAAATTCCTACCATGGAAAAGAAAAAAAAGGGAAAATCAAAGAAAAGACGGTCGGGATTTATACCTGTGATGAAAAACCCTATCATTGTTTCAGTAATCGGACACTTCTTCATAAACTTACGGACATCATTACTTGTATGTGAAGACCAAGAATTCAAGTACTTTAATATGATCTGAATCGTCTGCATTAATTGAGTTTTTGTCATTGGTGTTTTACTTTTGTGGTGGCACAGAACCTCTGCGGATGTTCTAAGGGGCTGCATCAAACACTTTACAGCAGGGTCTGAACATCGGCCCGTCATTAGGCCCAAACGGCCAGCCGATCGTCATTACCACGGGTGTTTGATTGCAGCCTCATTAGAATGCGGAAAACACTCGCAGAGAGTCCCTTCCATATCACCACATTTTCCCCTTCTCGACGCGTTCAGGGAATATAAAACTCAAACTTCCCTGGGCGCGACACAGTTATACATTCAATCTATCACAGTCATACATTCGATCTATCAGTCAATTTATCACAGTAATCAATCGCAGTACAGCAAATAAACATACTCCACACTTTGTTATACACAAAATCACGTAATGTGCTTTAAAAAACTGGAAGATAACAAAACTCGGATTCAGAAAAGGCTCTTTTTTAAATAATCGAAACGTGATCAGGGTGTCTTAAAACGTGTTTTTTTGCAACAAAAATTTGTTCAAAATTCCTTACAATACAATTTCATTACAACAGCATCTTTGTATACCGAAATATAAATATAATAGACAGTCAAGATCCCGACGGCGAATGCTTCGGATCATTGTCTTGCTGGAAGTAGTAGTATATCGGCGGCATTTGCGATTTTTTGGGCGAACACTTGAAATTTTTGTTTAAAATGTCGAGATATTTGAGCTTATCCATGGCCGTTTCCAATAAATTCAATGTTACCAATTCCGTTAACTTCCATACATCCCCATAACATAATCGAACCCCCAACGATGATTGATCCAACGATGCTGAGCGTCTCGCCAGGAACGACTAATGCCCTCTTAAACGTTTTCGCGGGTAAGGGGCTCCGAGAAATTAATCATGGACTTTTGTCCGGCATATGCGGAGTCCTCCGATTTCTCTAAGCAGTTATGTTACGAGAGAGATTGTTGCAACCTTCTCGTAAGTTGTGGAGCTCGGATCGACTCGAGTTTCCACTGAATAAGAAAAATAACCTTCTTTTCCTCTTTAATGGTGCTGCGGGTAAGCCCGTCGTTACACCACACGAGCTTAAGAAAGTTTTATTAATTTAAAACCTTTTATCAGGTTGAGCAGAGACTTGGTGCTCGTCGCTCGCTCGGTTGTCAGAAACAGACTGAACGTGATCGACAGCTTCGCTGGCACGTTCGCGTTCATGCTAAAGATTGCCGTCAGGCGGCATTTACAAAATTGAAATTATGTGTTCTCTGTCTCTCCTCTGTCATTTCTTTCTCTCTCTTTCTCTTCCTCTCTCTAACACGATCTCGTCGTTAGATGCGTTCGGTAATTTTTGATTCGAACTGGCTTACGGATCGTTACCGGCGCATCACGGAAGTCGTTTGTATTTATCATTTTTTGCCTTGCTCACCGTTATTCGGTGGCAAGGTACATGGAACAATAACCGACGACCTACGCGGTTATTGCTATAACGGTTCGAATTTAAACAATTGTTAATCTGTAAGCGTTCGAATACTTTTGTGGCCTCCTTTTTGTACATCTTTACGACTTTTATAAATATTATTCAATTCACTTTAAGCTTTGTAAACATAATATTGTTACCCCCTTCTTAATATATTTACCACAGTATATTGAACGATGAAGTTTAATACGTGTATTTATATTGTTAAAAATGTCAGCGACGTGCGTTCGAATACTTTCGTGAACTAACTGTAAGTCGATTTTGTTACTCATATAATAATAAGGCAAACTAATTTATAATAATTTTACCATATATGTAAGATACATGTACGATTCTATAATATTTTGAATATAATCTGAACCGACATACATACTATTGGGAATGGGGTTTTATATTGCTGAATGAAATAAACTCTTATTTGTGAAATAATACTTAGATATTTATTAATACTTTTATATAGCACGAGGAAGGGCAATTATGACCGCACCTAGCGAGTTTTGTCAGAAGACTAGCAGAACGCAGTGGTCGAAATTCTTACAACCCCGTCCGGGTCCTTCAGCCCCATTGTTCTGTTTCTCGATATTTTCGAACTTTCTAAAATACCAGATGTGGCTTAGCTTCTTGGAAGAAGCCCCTGAGAAAGTACGTTAAGAGAAAGCTGGTTTATGGTTAATTTTTGCTTCGTAGTATTTCTGTATTCAATTTCCAACACGCCCCCTCAAAAATTAATCGAATAAACGAATGGACGTTATATCGTACAGAATTTAACACATTCATACATGAAGCAAAAGATACAACCAGTTCAAATTTACTAATTATATAATCTAGCTTTAATAAACTATTTCTAATAAAATACGCCTTCCTTGTGCTTTCTCTGGGGGATTACATATGGTCCAGCATTCGCTGCTAAGAATCAGGGAAAACCCAGAAAAACCTGATCAGACCATTTCATACGACAAAATAGTTCATGTATATATTTTACTGCAGGCCCATTCCAATTCTGCCTTGCAGGAACCTTGTTGCCTGTAACGGTTTAGTCAGCGCGTCAGCAAGTTGACCTTCTGTGGGAACATAATGTAATTTTATTACCATTTTCTCTACCTGTTCCCTTGAAAAATGATATTTTATATCAATATGTTTTGATCGTTTGTGACTTGTTGGATTACTAGCGATACCAATGCAACCATTGTTGTCCTCATAAATTACTATCGGTTCCGAAATATTTATGTTAATACTGGTCGCTAAAGACTTTAGCTATAAAGCCTCCCTGACAGCTTCAAAAAGCGCCATATATTCAGCCTGTGTCGATGAGGCAGCCACTGATAATTGTCTTTTTGTATTCCAACAAATCGTACAACGCTCAAACAGTTTGAATAAGTACCCTGTTGTACTTTTCCTGTCTGAAATATCATTTCCTCCCCAGTCAGAGTCTACGTAGCCCGTTAAAATGTTATTGTAATCGCCTTTTGTATACGTTAATTTAACATCTATTGAGCCTTTCAAATATCTTAATACCCTTTTTAGGCATTTCCAAAGCTCTTTATTGTTTTTATTCATATACCTACTTAACATATTAACTGCGATACATATATCAGGCCGTGTACATACCATTATGTACATCAAACAACCAATAACATTTCTACACGGTGCATCATACTCTTCATCTGAGGTTAAAGCTAAGTAATCTAATTTGCTATCAAGAGGAACATTCACTGCTTTGCAATCATACATGTTAAATTTATTTAGAACCGTTCTTATATACGCACTTTGATCTAATGTTATTTTATTATTTGTCCTAATAACTTTAATTCCAAGGAATAATTTAATATCCTTCAGATCCACCATACAGAATCTGCCCATCAAATAATTTTTAAAATTATTCATACTATCAATATCAGCTGTTGCAATTACAAGGTCATCCACGTACAATACTACGTAAATATTTTTAGAAATATTTCCTTTATCTAAGATGTAAATACAGCGATCAACAGGAGAATTTTTAAAACCTTTTTCTTTAAGAGCATTTTCAAATTCTTCAAACCAGCATCTTGCTGCTTGTTTCAATCCGTATAATGCTTTGTTTAATCTACAAACTTGATTATTTGTATTTTCAATACCTTCCGGTACCTTCATATATATTTCCTCCTTTAAATAGCCATTTAAGAAAGCTGTTTTTACATCCATATGATGAATCAATAAACTAAATTGGTTTGCAAAGGCTATTATAAATCTGAAACTAGAAATTCTTGCTACTGGAGCAAATGTTTCATTATAGTCCTCTAAATACTTTTGACTAAATCCTTTTGCAACCAATCGCGCCTTGTATTTTAATGGGTTTCCAAATTCATCATTTTTAATTGAGAACACCCATCTGCAATCAACTATATTCTTATTTTCCGGTCTTGATACTAAAGTCCATGTATTATTAACTAGCAAAGAATTTATTTCCTCTTTAATAGCAGATTCCCATTCATTTCTATCATTTCTATCTTTAATTTCATGATAGGAATTGGGAATTTTACAAACTATAGATTGTGCACACATCAAATAGTCATTTGATACATCATTCTCTTCGTAAGAAATTCTAGGACGCTTTTTAATTCTATCACTCCGTCTAATTTCCGATAAATCTCTTTTATTACTTTTATTGTCCTGAGATGAGGATATATCTTTTTCTACTTTACTTTTGTTTCCTTCAATAGAAACTTCTTTACTATGACTCGAGATTACAGAATCCATGTTATCGTCTGATTTATCAGTATCAGATTTATTTGCCTCTATTACTGATTTTGACTGCACGTCAGAAACATCAGCTTTATCACCAGAATTTTCCAAATCTGGTACATCTGATTTATCGCTATCAGATTTCTTACCCTTTACCATTGATTTTGACAATATGTCAGAAACATCAATTTCATTACATGGTTTTTCAAATTCAACCATTTCAAATCTTACTAGAGGCCTGGATTCTAAAAAGTTAGTTTCATCTACTATAACATCTCGAACTACGGTATATTTACCTGTTCTCACGTCCCACACTTTATAACCATTTGGTTCATACCCTACCAATATTCCTTTCCAAGACTTTTCGTCAAATTTTGATTTATTGGTTTTATCGTGTACGAAAACGGTAGGACCAAAGATTTTTAAATACTTTAACTGTGGCCTTTTGCCGTGCCACATTTCAAATGGTGTTTTAATTTTACTTAACCCCTTTGTTGGAGTTTTATTAATTAAATATGTGGCAGTAAGAATTGCATCACCCCAGAACTTTTTATCTAAATCAGCACCCGCTATCATAGCGCGTGCCTTTTCAGTAATTGTTCTGTTCATTCTTTCTGCCACACCATTTAATTGTGGAGTTCGTGGAACAGTTAAATGATAACTTATACCTTTTTTAACACAATATGCCTTCATCTCATTCGACAAATATTCACGACCATTATCGCAATATAGGTTAACTATTTTTAAATTAAAATGACCTTCACTTTTTGCGACATAATCTTGAAATACCTTAAATAATTCAGATTTATATGTCAGCAAATAAGTGACGCAATAATGCGTATACTGATCAATAAATGTTACAAAGTAATTTTTATCTTTAATGCTAGAAGGAGTGATCGGTCCGCAAACGTCTGAATGAACTACAAACAATGGTCTATCTACATGACGCGTATCTTTAGCTTTGCTAAAAGGTAAACGTGCCTGTTTTCCTTTTATACAGGCCTCACACAAATTATCATTTGGTATTACCTTTTCGATTATTTCCGCGTCATTTACCATTTGTTTGTTCTTTAATTCTAAAAATTTATTTCTACCAATATGACCTAAACGTTGGTGCCACAATTCATAGTTTATTTTTACTGCACTATTGACTAAACCGATAGGATTTACCCTATCACTATCTACTAAAAGGTTTATAACAATTAAATTGTTTGATGACTTACCATTCATTATCATCTTATTACCTTTTAGTATTTCAACCCCGTCTGGGTTGAAAACGGTTGTAAACCCTGCCTTACCCATCTTCGAAACGGACAGCAGGTTGTACGGGACGTCAGGTGAGTATAGAACCTCCTTCAGTTCGCCCCGGATGCCATTATTCGTAGTCACGTTTATGTGGCCTCTTTTTGTAGCCGAAATGTATGTGCTATTCTTGGCTACCGAAATTTTGATCGGTGGCTCTAGCACTTCAAATTCTCTGGTCAGATCTTCACGGCTGATGATGTGATCCGATGCTCCTGAATCGAGGATGAATGTTATTTTCGTGCCGTCTTCTTGTCTTCTACATTTATGGTCGCCAGCCATAAATGCAAACCCTGCCGCATTTACATCCATTTGCGACGGATGGCTTATTTGCACTGTTTGAAGTGTCCTATTAGTTTCATTATTTTTCAGTCCAAGCTGTTTCTTATAATAATAACAATCACTTTTGATGTGTCCTTTCCTACCACACTGGTAGCACTTCACTGATCGCTTATTATTTGTTTTAAGTTTCTTAGCATTATATTTATTGTTACCTAATCTAGCACTTAAACTACGTTTACCATGTCCAGATTCAAACTTGAAGCTTTTCAAATTCCCACTGTTTCTATTAACACTTAACACCTTTACACTTGTGTCACTATTTTCAGTCTGTAATTTAACCTCATGGTCTAAAAGTCTGGTTTTAACAAATGCTAAACTTAAATTGTCCTCGGTCAGTGTTTCAATGGCAGTGATCACACCATCATAAGAATTCGGCAAAGTTAGCAACAAATGTGAAATCTTATCCGTTTCTTCTAACTTTGCGCCTGCCGCCAACAACTCTCCAATTAGCTCCTCAAATTCGGTGAAGTGTTTAATTAATGATGTTTCACCTTTCAGTTTCATTGATAATAATTTTTTCCTTAGTGCCAGTTGCGTGGCGAGACTCTTACGTTCATATAAGTTGTCCAAGTCATTAAAAATGACTTTTACGCATTTCTCTGGGGTTACAAATCCCAGCATGGAATCCGATAAATATTCCACGATAACACCCTTAGCAATGCGCTCTGCCCTCTTCCACTCTTCATTTTGTTGCATAGGAGTTTCCTCATTCACGACTTTTATTACATTCAGTTCTGTTAGTAAAGCGAGAATTCTAAATTTCCATACGCTATACTTCTCTCCGTCGAAAACTTTGATATTTCTCCTGGTGCTTGTGTTCTCCATTATTTCAAATTAGTTATCACTATATTATCACTAATTCACTTAATATACTTATAGCTTATTTAAACTTAGTTCTTAGTTTTAATTCACTTATTTCTATTTTTATTTTACTGTATATTTTTATTTAAGTTTATATCACTACAAGTATATATCACTATAAGTTTAATAATACGTGTTCACCTTTACACAGTTAACAAATAAGAGTGAGTGTCTATTTCGTACAATATTCAATTAAATAACGTACACTGGGCCCATAACCTATTGGGAATGGGGTTTTATATTGCTGAATGAAATAAACTCTTATTTGTGAAATAATACTTAGATATTTATTAATACTTTTATATAGCACGAGGAAGGGCAATTATGACCGCACCTAGCGAGTTTTGTCACAAGACTAGCAGAACGCAGTGATCGAAATTCTTACAACCCCGTCCGGGTCCTTCAGCCCCATTGTTCTGTTTCTCGATGTTTTCGAACTTTCTAAAATGCCAGATGTGGCTTAGCTTCTTGGAAAAAGCCCTTGAGAAAGTACGTTAAGAGAAAGCTGGTTTATTGTTAATTTTTGCTTCGTAGTATTTCTGTATTCAATTTCCAACAATATTCATAAAACTTCAGCCGTAATTCAAGGGTATATTTGGAAACATCATCATTAAGGTTAAATAATACCCTTTCAAGCAAATATACTTTTTGCCATGCCAGTTTCGGGTTTTTCCCATTTTTTCTATGTTCCTTCGACTTTTCTATGTTCCTACCTTCTTTGAAATAATAAATTATTTTTTGATCAACTGATCAATTGATTATGATTGCACCCTAAACGTCTTAAAATTACTATTTGTACCTAAACATTGTCTATTATCTCACAATTACTTCCGTTGCACTGAAATATATATGTCACTAAAAGTATACATTTTGCGCCAGTTCGGGTACACGGCTGAACAGTTGAATGGCACGGCGCACGACCGACTTTCTTGTTTACTATGGCTCGCGGAATTGGCAGATATCGTGTAGGCCAAAGGGTTAACTACTGTGCGGAGATCAAGAGTTTGTATTCGCTTTGGCATAGCGGCAAGAAGCGTACTCCACTTACACCACCCGATTCTTTCTATCACGCGTTGACATACGATCCGATTTGTCGATGTCATTGTCTCGATGTATAATGAAAATACGTTTATCCTATTCTTATAATTTTATTGAAAAATATAGACATATAGATAATTAATTAAATTTCACTTCTTCCACGTATATTCACCTGAGATTGATTATTCTGCACGGTAATTGCTGTATTTACAAAATCTGTTCTGGAATTCGAATATTCTTCCAAGCTTACTGTTACAATTTCTTTATTTCAAAACAATTTATTGCTTACAAAATTGTGTAAATTCATGAATGCAAGATCAGATGAGTATGTAGTAGATTTATGGGTATGAAATTGTCTATAGAATTACTAAATTAATTGAAGTATAAAATTTTACTTCATCTTTTGTGTCCACCAAATTTCCATTTGTTTAAAAATTCAAATGATCTTTCAGAGACCTACAAATACAAGTGAGGAAAGTATAAAAATACATTTAAAAATTTCGTATCCTCCAAGAATGTCAACTTCTATTGTGATAAAATAAAACGTTTAATTCTTCAAACGGATCATCATACTAGATAACCTTATTTTTTTTTAATTCAATAGTTAAAAGTAACAAAACTACATTTTACCCCCCACGTTATAGAAACTTTAATTCTTCATTCTTTTCGTTTATCATCATATCTGGAATTAAACTTTAAAATTATTAGAACACTGAATATAAAATGATGGTGTTATAATTGATTTAAAACCAAAGTTATTTTACAGAGTTTATTTAGTATAAATGTGAGATACAGTATAAATTATATGTATATGAAATTCGGAAACAAACTATAGTACATTCACTTTTGCTGCTCTGCTAAAACTTTATTGCGACTGACCAAAAATCCAACCGTCGCAGGAAAACAAAAACAATCTAACGGCCGTTACTGCTCTGCTGGTTTTTTCCAGGCTGCACTGGAAAAAACCAGTAAAGCGAACACTTGCATACAAGGCCACTCAGAAAACAAAACACTATACAGAGTAATGGCCTTTTTTTCTTACAAATGGATTCATAATAGGATGAACAAAACTAAAGTTGATTAACTAAGCTCTGACTTATTTCAATCGATAAATCTCAATTGAATTTAATCTATTGTATTACACGAATTTCTTTCTGTATACAATGATTTCCTAAAACAGATTTTTCATCTGTCGTTTGCTAATAATGTCTTATAACCTTGTTAGATTTCGAGATTTGGGGTTTTTTTTAAATGTTTTATTCTTGCCAAACTTTAATTTGTAAGATCTAACACGTAACGAAGTATAGAAACGAAAGCTACTGCTGCTGGTAACAAAAAGTCTTATCCTAAGTTTCTTATTGTTTATATATATGGCTGGGAATTTAGGGTAGTGGGGTAGGAAAAGTACAACAGGTATAGAGAGAGGGTCCAGGAGTTGACGAATAGATATGGGATAGATGATTTGGATGGATGAGTAACGGTTCAGAGTTTAGGACGGATGATTCGAAAGGATGAGTGGCGGTTCAGAAGTGTAACTATTTAAAGGAGATGGGACTGATTGTCTTAATTAAATAAGCGATATCTAACAACCTGGCTGTTAATCAGTGCCGAATTTTTTGTTATGTTTCAGTTTGAATTTGTTAAGCAAATTCGTTTAAACATTGATGTTTACTTTTAATTGAATCTATGCATATTTATAGCGTGTTCTTCTTCACGAAAAAAATGTTGCATTTAAAACAGTAACCTGTAAGCTGTGTTTTATCATATAACACTTTACCAATTTATCATATAACACTTGCCAATAATTCTAGTTAATAAAATGATTTGCTTTTCCAGTTAATAACAAATGTTTTTATAGAGTCATACTTTGTAATTATTTAGAAAAGGGGGGTCCTATCGATTTCGACGATTTTTCATAATGTTGTAGAAATCAATATTTTGAACAACTTTTTCCTATACGTATAACCACCGCTCGGCCTTAGTTTCTGAGATTATTAGAAAAAGCTATTGCTACTACTACAATGAATATTGTCTAAAGCTATGCGACTGTGGTAGCGTGTGTGGAAGTGTCGTTCGCCGGTTGTTTATGGTTTCTATGCATACATCGAAGCGACCGGCAATGGGCGCGTATAACGGGTGCGTTTAAAAACTCGATTTAAGTAGCGGCGGCCGTAATAAGAGAGTCTAACCGGAACCATACTTAAACCTAACTATTCTACCTAGTAACTAATTTACTGGAATAGGTTCGGGTTAAGTCTTCTTATTCTTTAACAGCAATGCGTTCAGTAACGAGATCAATGCAAAACTAGATTTAGCTTGACACATTATACATTATTCGTCGTTGGTCGCTATGCCGTTATTTATTAGAAACAAGAGATAAGAGACGATCATGAGCTGACGCACACAGTCACAGACGCTTGTATATAGATAGAATTCATTGTAGTAGCAGCAATTGTTTTGAGGAAAAATCTCTGAAACTAAGGCAGAGCGGCGGTTATATGTATAGGAAAAGATTGTTCAAAACGTTGATTACTACATATATTCAAAAATCATCGAAATCGGTGAGAACCCTCCCCCTTTTCTAAGTAATTACCTCATACCTTGCTATTAAATTTTATACGACCTTGTTTAAACATTATATTCAACTATAGACCACACTTTTTCGCAAGGGAAAATGTCTGCAGTTTATGAAAAGGGTAGCTTTCCATAGCAATTTTTTTACAGAAATGTGACATATCGCTTGTATTTCTTTTACGCGTAACATTATTTTCCACCATAAATCCAAATCCGTGACCAAATAATGGTGTAGAACAGGAGAAAAGTAAAACATATGAACGTATTCGAATTGAAAGAAACGACAATTCCGTGGGTAGTGTAAAATATATGATGAACACGTCACCATTTCATATAGTACCTACTAAACTGGAATTTCATAAATTTTATTCATCCAATTTGCAAGCATCAGAATACTTATAGAAATTTACGTAGGTATGAGAAGTCATTGGAAAATTATTAAAATCCTTCCAAAGTTATACCGAGAAATTCAATTAATCAATGTTACAATAGAAATCTGATTAATTGTATAATATACTATGTATTTATTTCAACTGAAAATATCCGAAAATATTGTAAAGTGTGGGTGAAAAAACGAAATTAAAACCGTTTTATTGAAATATACAAGCAACATGAATCGACGAAACACACACACAGACCATCGCATCAATCTTTTTTTTTTTAATTCTCTTATTTTTCAACCACGACAGACACAAATTATACAGATCACACATCACCGCATTCGAACCTTAAGGTCTATATACAATGTCTTTTACATACCCTCGACACACTCATCCATCCATACAACCACTCCTCCCTCTCATACCGTATATTCTATGAACCAATAAACCAATAAATAATCACAAATCTCCACCTCGGTTTCATACATTCACAATGCACATAAAATCTTTCACATTTCTTAACCCTCCCACTACTGAAGCTTGGTGGCCTGGCTATGGGTCTTTCAAGACCCTCACGGATATTCCACTAATGCACATTTAGAACCGTCCAAGTGGCTCCCCAATGCCACGCTACCCAATGTGACGATCGCTCGAGACTCAGGTCCTCACCAATACTGTATGCAGTGACAATCACTAGATTCATAGGAAGATATAGGAGCGTATAGGAACAGATAATAATAACGTCAATTATCAAACGTCCAAGCTATATTTATTGTATATTTACGTATTGTCACGCATGCTATATAAAATTTGCTGTATTTTTCTCGAATCGCCACTGCAAATGGATGGTCTTTCACAATTATCGCACACGGCTGTATATTTATTATCATTGCCTACACAGAGACAACACAGACGATCTCTCTTTTGTTTTGCGGTCCTACATAGTGCTGAAAACTAAAATCTAAATAGTAAATACAAAAATAGTGTAAACTACTAAATACTAAATACTAGAATATAATGGTAAAATGCTAAAAGAATAATACAGACATGGAAATACAAAGTAAACTTTGAAATACATAATTGTTTCGATTTGCTGCATAAGTTTCTTCCTCACAGCATTGCCAAAAAACTGACTGTCGCGTCGGTTTCGATTCCTCGACCGTGACAAAAACGTATATGTAATCACATGCACATATGGGTTAGTGCAATCGATCACTTTTCGCCTACCACGCTGTGATGCCAGATTGGTGACCGGGGTTCTCGAGAACACCCCCCACAGCTACGTACGCTACCGCAGGAGACGTGTGTACATGAGCTCAGTGTTTCGGACGACTTCGCGAAATCGAGCGAGAAAACAAATGAAAGTCTTTCTCTCTCGCTCTTGAAGCGTTGAAATTCATCCTATGTTGGAAAGCAAGCCAGCAGCACGAGCCGCGAGGGATCTTGACTGCCTATTTTCATTTTTCGACATACAAGGATGTCTTGTAATGAAAAAAAATTTCGAAAAAATTTTTGCCGCGGAAAAGCACGTTTTAAGACCCCCTGATTACGTTTTGATTATTTAAAAATGAAATCTTCTTTAGTTTCACGCATTTGTTAATACGATTACGCCTAAACGGTTGAATCGATTTCAATGAAATTTTATATTTTTCTCTCAAGACCTGGTTAAATTTTGAATAAAATTTGTTAAAAAATAATGATGGTTACCCCTTAAAGTTTCTGGACTAACTTTCATTTCCTAAATTTAAAAATCTGCTTTATATTTAAGCATGAAATGTATCTAACTACATGTAGATTATTAATCCTAGAACTCCTGAGCCTCGATCTGTTAAGCCGCGTCCACATAGAAGAGAACAGTTCGCGAGCAGCTCGCGAGCAGCACACGAATTGCTCGCGTGCGGTTCGCGAGCTGTTCGCCAACGGAAAACGCAGCATATCCAGACTGGAGCTCGCGAACAGTTACAAGCTTGTTCGCTCTGAATTCATGGGCAGTTCGCTATTAGCTTTTGCCATATACTGTGTTACAAACGCGTCCAGATACGCTTCGAGCTCGTGAACAGTTTCTTTGATGTACCGCTTCCCGAGCGAACACTGATCGCTGTTCGCGAAAGTGTCCACACTGCTGGCGAGCTGTGGCCGCGGCATCACGCGAACTCCTGGGGCAGGTGGGGGGGAGTTCCTCGAACCCACACTTCTTGTTATACATTTATCCTGGAAAAAATTGTTTTTTGGAAAATTTTTTGGATACATATCAGGATATGCTATAGTTTATAAACAAGACAACATATATTTTTGCGTTCAATTTGTATTGATTTATGTGTATTTATAAAATTAAATACTATTATAAAACACTATAGTAACGTGCAGCTAGTTTGAACTTGATTCTTCCGATTCTCCTGATAAACATGAATGGCAGAGTATAGTATTAAATGAATGTTTTCTGCAAACATGGTTTTTGCACTTGTAACAACTTTGCATTGATTTTAATAAACTATTATATTTTATGCGTCTGCTTTTAGCCGCTATTATACACTGATAACATCTTAGCCTTTTTGTCGGTTCTGTATCTTTTGGTACTTTAGTTCGTAGTGTCTTTCCAGTTAAAGTTCCCAATTAGTTACATAATTTCATTCTTCGTTCTGTAATTTTTATCCTTTGGAGAAAAGGAGAGCGTAAGGGTCCACTTCGCGTAATCGCCAGCGTGCCGTGGCGTACCGTCATCGCGGCGCGTAGTCAGTTATATTTCTCTTATGCTTACTAATTTTTTACATATAGCAATGGAACCTCTTAATATCAAACTTAAATGTGTATACAACAATAAATAATTTTAAGAGAATTTTTTACGAAAGGGAAATGGTTCTAATTTTAGGTTTTTCAATTTGTGGGTTCGAAGACCCCCCCCCCGCCCATAGGAGTTCTTTGGTTAAACGACAAATACTTTGATATTCTACTTTTATTAAAATTGTAAAAGCGAATTCTTATCGATCTTCGAATGTTTAGAGACATCTAAAATGATCTGATGCCGCGTCCACACTGCTGTTCGCGAACAGCTCGCGAGCTGTGCTCGCCAGCAGTGTGGACACTTTCGCGATCAGCGAGCAGCGAGCAGCGAACTCCTTAAGCCGCGTCCACATAGAAGAGAACAGTTCGCGAGCAGCTCGCGAGCAGCACACGAATTGCTCGCGTGCGGTTCGCGAACTGTTCGCCAACGGAAAACGCTGCATATCCAGACTGGAGCTCGCGAACAGTTACAAGCTTGTTCGCTCTGAATTGATGGGCAGTTCGCTATTAGCTTTTGCCACATACTGTGTTACAAACGCGTCCAGATACGCTTCGAGCTCGCGAACAGTTTCTTTGATGTACCGCTTCCCGAGCGAACACTGTTCGCTGTTCGCTGAGGAGTTCGCTGCTCGCTGCTCGCTGCTCGCTGTTCGCGAAAGTGTCCACACTGCTGGCGAGCACAGCTCGCAAACTGTTCGCGAGCTGTTCGCGAACAGCAGTGTGGACGCGGCATTAGCGAACAGCGAACAGTGTTCGCTCGGGAAGCGGTACATCAAAGAAGCTGTTCGCGAGCTCGAAGCGTATCTGGACGCGTTTGTAACAGTATGTGGCAAAAGCTAATAGCGAACTGCCCATGAATTCAGAGCGAACAAGCTTGTAACTGTCGCGAGCTCCAGTCTGGATATGCTGCGTTTTCCGTTGGCGAACAGCTCGCGAACCGCACGCGAGCAATTCGTGTGCTGCTCGCGAGCTGCTCGCGAACTGTTCTCTTCTATGTGGACGCGGCTTAACAGATCGAGGCTCAGGAGTTCTAGGATTAATAATCTACATGTAGTTAGATACATTTCATGCTTAAATATAAAGCAGATTTTTAAATTTAGGAAATGAAAGGTGGTCCTGTAACTTTAAGGGGTAACCATCATTATTTTTGAACAAATTTTATTCAAAATTTAACCAGGTCTTGAGACAAAAATATAAAATTTCATTTAAATCCATTCAACCGTTTAGGCATAATCGTATTAACAAATGCGTGAAACTAAAAAAAAAGTTCATTTTTAAATAATCAAAACGTGTTTTTTAGCGACAAAAATTTTTTTCATTACAAGAGGACATCCTTGCATGTCGAAAAATGAAAATAGGCAGTCAAGATCCCACGCTGCACGTGTCGCCAGGCTTGCTTTCCAGATTGGTTGGATTTCAGCGATTCAAGAATGAGAGAGAAAGATTTTCATTTCTTTTCTCTCTCGATTTCCCGAAGTCGTCCGAAACGCTGAGCTCACGTACACGCGTCTCCTGCGGTTGGCTGCGTTGCGGAAGAGAGTGTGCTCGAGAACCCCCTCCCGCAAATCACATCAGAGCTTCGATGCGCACGCGCTTCTCTTTTCTACGCATTAGGATAATTGGTGGGGGTTACCATAATCGAACATTCGACAATGCCCTTTATGCGCTTCTATGCTACGCGTTAGGATTAACTGCCATGGAACATTCGAGAAGCCTAACCGGGAAAGAACAAATGAGAAACACTAAACACACATATTAACCGTTTGCGTACCAGAGGGTTTTCAAAAAACACGATCGAAAAACGCCAAGGAGCGCGATCGCGCTCTTTCGATCATGCGTTGGAAAAAGCCGAAGAGCGCGATAGCGCTCCTTTGATTACGTGTCGAAATATCGTTTGTTCTTCAAATTTTTCATATTTTTAATTTGTAACTTATTATTTTATGAAATACTATTATATATATATTCTTATACTAGCTGATGGCGATGCGATGTACATGTGTCTAAAAGTTTGAGCGCATTTTGGCAAATTGTAAGCGCGCTGTCAGTTGTCTGTATCGGTCAAATGCACTGGGTTTTCTCGACGGGAAATCGGAAGAGCGCGAAAGCGGCTCGTGGCACGCAAACGGTTAAGCACTCGCGCAGATCTCACTCACGCATTCGGCTACTCTACATAAGAATATCTCTTACAGTATCAAAACGTTTCATATGGAAAGAGCCTAAATTAATGAAGTACGACCTTTTTATCAATTAGTATTAATATTACTCGTTTGCATATGAAGTTTAATTTGAACTACAAAAATAAGAATAAGTTAAAAACAAGCATTTATCTTTAACAACAATAATAATTCAATTGTTAGTTTTTGCAATTATTTATATAAGTTTATCTATCGATATTCTGTCATTTTTGAAATTTCTTCACGATTTTTAACGTGTTCCCTTTCACAAGTGCTGTCCAGTAAATTGTACTCAACGTCGCATATCCGTAACGGTGATTCAATTTCAATTTCCGAGAAGTAAATGAAATTTTATCTACTTACATCGGAGATGCGTCTGCGTGGTGTAAAGAATGATAGGCTATGCCAAGTCTGGTATAACCATTTCTTTATTTATTTTAAGTCTTTTTATATTCGCTGTTGTACTACCTGCCTTAACAGTGTTGAGGTAATATGTTTATAAACAGAAAAATGTTTAAAAAAAAACTGTCGCAGACATATAGGGTAAACAACTGCTCCATATCCATATATTTTTCGTAAGTAATAGGCCTAGTATCATGATATAAATGGCCTGAGGGCGACTTTTTCAAATTTTGGCATCCCTTCCAAACGTGTAATAAACATAAACTATTAAATTCTTTGTCCTCCATCAGTGTTTTGTATAAAATAGTAGTATATAGTGCACTTTTAAGAAACCTCATCCAACATATTTGCTACCAATTTACTTTTCCTCCGTTAGTGTTACTGTTTATGTGTTTTTCGATTACGTACTGTAGATTTTTTGTTGAAATGAAATCCTCTAGTTTCATTTCGTGTAAAACGACTTTATTATGTTGTCTATATCCTTTTATGACATCATGATAATTCTGTGGTGTGTATAGGAAATTATTTTTTCGTAATGCCTGACACCTGTCTATAAAAATTCGACTTACACCACTTTCATAATCGATGGTTACGCAATTCCTTTTACCGGCCAATTTTAAATTGGACAAGGAATGGACATTTTTTAAGAAATTTGATACTAACTAATTGTAAATAAAAAGTTTACACCGAATTAAGCATAAATAACGAGATCTCTTTTTTTTTTTTCTTTTTTTTTTTTAAATGTGCTTATTTACACTTTCAAAATAAACAATCCAGTTATCAATAATTTTCTGCACTGTAGAATGAAAATAGATTATTACTTCCTATTATTTTAGCAATTTGTCTGAACGATTTGCCTTTACAAGTGCAATTTTACTGCAATTTTTCGTACAGAAATATCGGTCCCTGATCTGTTGGAAGCCATGGTGTCCTAATTTTTACTAATAAACAATGGCAAATGACGATTAAGCGTAACGCAGCAACGCAGTAACAGGACATAGAGATGGCTGAAATAATGTCGAATGGAAAAAATGCATTACAAATTTTACAAAACTCGTTTCTTTTTCTTTTATATTACTAAACTAAATGTAAGCTCAATTTTGTGACGGCGAGATAAGATGTTTCTACGTTTAGTGTTAAATATAGGTAAGCAGTTCATTTTATTAAAATTTTGTTCAAAGGATTACCCGTTGAAATATCCAAATAAACAATATATTACGTTTTTATTTTTGAAAATGCCTGTTTTTGTTTATTTTCTCGCTAATCATCCAATTACCAACATAGGTGTGTACGCTCAATTTTGTAAGTAACCGTAGCAGGCACTTTTTCGTGAATTTTTCGTGAATTCATTCGGTAAAATCGCAATAAATCGAAAATCACTTCGTTTTTCTCAACGAAGCTCTCTTTTATTTTATACTTAAACATATGCTCTATGAATATTTAGAGAAATATATATATATATATATTTCGATGGTATTATTTTTTATCGTATTTATATGATAATAATATCCACTCTCCAGCACAAGTCTATTAAATACCTACTCTTACGTGATTCGTGATCCAGTGACGCTACGAAATACGTAAAAGTACGTTTCCCGCATGCAATGTGTTGAAACTGCGTTGTTCGAAGAGAATTAAAGCTTCAGAATTAGAGCAACTATTGACTCTGACTTTTTCTCCAGAAATACGATACCTATAGTGGATCCAAAAAGTATTCGTACACTATATATTAGAAGGAGATTCACCTAATCCTAAAATTCTGATTTCAATGAAACTTTGTATGTATATAGAGCATAATATAGAGCATAAATCCTGCAAGGAGCGGTTTTTTGATCGACAGTAAATCTTATAGTGGAAGTGAAAGCGACCCCTAAAGCTTCTGCGATTTTTTATGCTCTGAACACAGGTTCCTCTGGAATCTTTTTTTTATGGCAAAGCGATAAAACATTAAAAACTAAGATTTTTTTATCAGGAAGGTTTTACTTTATCACGCATTAATACAAAATTATGTTTAAAAGATGAAAAAAAGAAAGAAAAAAAAGAAAGCACTGAAACTTTAACGTTGATTTCGTTGATTAAAAAAATGGTATTTAGTTGTAAAATAAGAAATTAATTAATACATATACTACTATACCCGTATATATCCGTAAAGATTTATTAAAAACAGTAATTGAAATCAGAATATTAAAGTTAAATGAATTTATTTGTAATACAGTGTACGAATACTTTTCGGATCCACTGTATATACTACTGCAATCGAAATCGTCGAAGTTTCGAGCAAGATTTATAGCCCGTGTCCTCTCGCTCACTCGGAATCTGTCCCGCTCGCACAACAGAAGTTCTTTGTTATAACTGTGCTTGTCCCCCGAATAGGCCACTTATAAGCAGACCATAATATAGTATCCACCGAAAACAAGTGCACGCTCGTCTGTTCCATAGCATTAAGGCATACGATTTGAAATCTCGACAGTTGAAGCGGGGTAACCTTGATTTCGTCGCGTGTTTTGGTTTTTCGGTAACATTTGATATCTATATTTACGATCACGCCATACTTTCGGGGGGCGGGCTGTATGTTTTCTTTCCTTCGTTTCTTTCAAATGCGTCGCAGATGCACATATACACACGTTATGTATACACACACGCATACACCAAGTCGTCAAGAAACAGGGTGGCAAAGATCAGTTTCCGTTTCAAATGGCTTCGACCAACCGTCGCGAGCGGATCGAAAACTTTTCTTGGCCATCGCGAGTCTATGTCGGGATGTAAACTGTTGAAAGCTAATAAAAGTTTAATGTTTCTTTATGAACGTACCGACTGTATTTGTATGTATTGTGTCATCAGTGAAAATGAAGTGAAAACAGTGAAATATAGGGAATAGGGAAATAAGGATGAAATACAGTCGGCCGCGTAAGTGTTCGTACAACCTACCGAATTCGGCGTACGTATACGCGTAAAATGTAAATAAAAAATATAGAAATTAATCGTTTTTACTACTTCATTACTGTTGGACAGTCATGAGCGATGAAGAGGACGCAACATAATTTTACTTGCAGGATGTTCAAGGTAATTTTTGTTGTATATTTAATATGTACTTTCTGACAAAATTAAAAATAATTACCCAACATAACTCTTAATAATTAGTAGAATATATAAAAGTTTAACATTATTAATATACCCTTAAATATACGGCTAAATGTTATCACAGCGTATCAATAGCAGTTAAGCATAACTACGGTTCTGTTTGCATGTAGAGACAAGCGACGGCCATATTGTGGCAAAACGCTGTGCGATAAATTTCTGATGAATGTTTTTTCTGTTTGTATGAAAATCGAAAACCGCTTTGACACCTCTACCGAATAACGACTTCTTCAGAAATGTCTGTAAAATCCGGCACTACATAGCAAATTCATGTTAGATGAGTAAAATTTCTTAAAAATATAAAAATAGCATAATAGTATGTAGTATATAGGAACTACATAAATCAGCACTTCCTTAAACTTCAAGGGTTTTTTATAATTACTTAAAGCTTTAACATTTTTGTAATCATCAGGCAAAAACTGATTTGATGACATCAGTACAAACTGATGTACTCGGGGATGTCTGATTACGACTTTTCACGTAATAACCTATGTTAGCTATAAGAAAGTGGTACTAAAATGGAATATTATGGTATTAAAATTTGTTAGTTTGTTATTTTAGTATTGAAGAATCCCAAATCTTTTTGTCCGATAAGTTAAATAAGTGTTTTATTTCAATTAGTTCGTCCGATCGCGGAGATCTCTCATTTTTTCCATGACATTGCTGTGCCACTGATTGTAGTTACTTTTGTTATTAGCCTGGTCCTAAGCTGATGTTGAATTTATTAAAAATTGTATTTTGAAAGATTTATGAACAGTACTAGGTCAAGACTAACTAACAATAAAAGCAAACAGAATCAATTGCAACGCTTTCTTGAGGACAAAATGGGAGATCTCTTCCCCCTTCGGTCGGCTAAGTGTTAACTCAAGTAGTTGTATACATGGTTATTTGAGTATTCGAATAATAATAGTGCGAATGGAAGCGTTTTTGGATATATCACTTCATTTCTATAAGTAATATTTCTTGCTAGTCTATTTTCTTTTGCTATATAAATATTTGATTTTTAATGTAACTGTTACGTCAAAACGTATTTTAAAATTATTAAAAATTGTTTTGTTTAATTAACATGTAATATTTTACTGTTACAGGTAAGTCCCAGCAGAATTTCATGGTACTTGGATTTTTTAATCAACGCGGGTGGGTGAGTACCAGCGTAAAAGCAATAAATAAAGCATTGATAATAATACAGTAAAGCCTTCTTGTAAGAAAAAGCCGATTATAAAAAAAATGTAGTCAGTATTTTTTACTTCACTGAAAGGAAGGAGAGAAGACGAGCGAGTGGATGAAAGTTTGCGGGCAACGAATTAGAATAGACGTAGTTGAAATAAAGTAATTTTATATGGATGTGTAAAATAAAAAGCGCCGACGGTCGGGTCTGCGATCCGACGTAATTCGGGGAATTGCGTTGCGATCGACGACGTAAAACGTTCTTTCTTTAGTAAAATCCGTTAGGTTTTGTTTTTTATGCGTGGATACCCCACCCCCGCCCCCTTCCAGGAGGAATTAATGGACAAAATTCGAGTTCGCATCCCGACCGGCGATTACTTTAATAACGATTCTCTTACAATATCAAAGAATATTATACCATAACCCTAACAAACGCTATAATTATGAAGCAATAATGAGAGAATTAAACTTTATTCGTTGTTTATTTTTTGATTTACAAAGATTAAATGTGTTTGGTAATAAAGTACAGAAATCATCAGTCAGTAAAAATTGTACAGGTGGTATGGAACATCGTTGTAATCAATAAAACAGTTAATTCAATAGAAACCACTACTATTTTCGGCTGGTTGTAATCATCGTGGAATAGATTTTACTACATTATCGCAAAATTCTAGGTGTGTTCTATTCCTCTTATAAGGTGGCTCTTAGGTTTTACTTATTCGTAACATTATGGGTTCTAAGTTTTTCCTCCAGTTATAGCCACACCGGCCAACACCAACTTGTGTACGATTCTTACTGACTGGTGATTTCTGTACTTCATTACAAATTAATATGATTTTTCTATTAGAGATAAAACATTTCATTGTGTAATTACACACACACAATAAATAAAGACACGTTAATGCATACGTTTCCAAATTTTTATCACCCTAAATACATACAGTATGTTTTAAGGGAAAATTCGATAATGGATGATAGATGGTGTTCAATTCCGCTACGTCTATTGAATAACTTTTATTTAAAAGCTCTTTATCATTTATTTCAGAAGATAGTTTCGCTATTTTTATTATAAATACCTATATATATATGCACCACCTTTTTAAAGCTAAAATTATTAACTCACTAACCCAAAATAATAAAATTGTTGATCTTATGTTATAAAAATTTAATCCATATTCTGAAAATATATAATTCACCAATCCACCCATCTCCTAAAATATACAAATATAAAAACCTTAATAAAAAGTAATACATTACATCCACGATTAATTAAAATATTTATATTCTTAAAGTTATTTAAAACAATTATTCATAAAAATACACGCCATAATAAGCAAGTATTCTAATTCAAATCATATAAATTAAAATGAAACCTAAAATTTCCAAAATTTCTTTAAATTTTTTCATGATTATTCATGATGATTATTTATAAATTGCAACATCCATTACAGTACATAAGAAAATTAAAACAAAAAAAGCAGAATAAAAATTTAAAACAATACTAATAATAATTTTTTATTATAATCTTTTAATTTAAATTCTAAAATACCTAATATTTCACGATGATTAGAAAAAATTCTCTCATTCATAATTAAAAGTTTTTCATAGACCAATAAAAATTTTTTTAATTCTTCTAAAATTTGAATTTTCTGAACAGTTAAATCTTTGCGCTCGATTAATACAGTATAATTATTTAAAAGGTCACGATAATCTATTTAACGATTCATAATAGTATCTGATAAATTCTTGATAATCCTTCAAAAATAATTGATTTGTTTGACAAAAATTCTGTAATAGATATAATAAATTGAAAAATTCTTTAATTCTGATTATATACTTTTATATATTTAAATATATTCATTATAATAAAGCATAAAATTTAATTTAACAACATAACATAAAACAAAAATTAAAAAACAGAAAATAATATAGATAAATAAATTGTATAATTCGATGAATTATATTTTTTATAAGCCAATAAATAATTCTTGCAAAAATGACTAAAAATGTGAGAATTACAAAAGTTACAGTTAAAATTGTAGATAATTTGATTAATAATTTTACTAATTGATTAACAAAAATACCCTGCAATTTCATTAATTTTCAATAATTTTGCAAAATTTTTCGTATCGTTTTATAAATTTATCGTGATCTATCAAAAATGTTCTATACTTTAAAAAAAATTTAGTTTCTTGACTAGACAATGACATGTATATTTGTAAAAATTTTAAATATTCAATTTGACGGTTTCTAAGATATTTAGATAATCGTATAAATTCAGACATATATATCTTATGGTTTTTTAAAATTTCAACAATCTATTTTTAAATTACTTATAATTATTCTTACATGGTAATAAATACATTCGTTAACTTATAGTTAATTCAATAAATTTGATTTAACAATATAAATAAATAAATAAAATTATATATACATATATAATTAAATTTAAAAATAAAAATGTATAATAATATATTAGGAGACAGACGAAATACTAAGATTTAAGGAAATTAATGAAATTAAAATATTAATATTGTATGATTTATTAAATAAAATAAAATAAAATAAAATAAAATAAGATAAAATAAACAATAAAATTTAATAAATCGATATTAAATATTAAATAAAATTCTTAGTGTTTAAAAAAATATTCATAAAATCAGATTCCATTACAAATAATAATTGTAATAAAAACTAATACTGTAAGAAATAAATGTAATATATCCAAATATTCTTTAAATTTTTTCATGGTTATTTTAAAAATTATAAAATTCAAAATTTATATTAATGGTCTGAATTATAATTCTATATATATATGCAATTAAAAATATTTATAACAATAGATTTTTTTAATCCAATTTTTTGGTGACCATTTTCAAATGATATCCTTACTATTAAAGATATACCCAAAACAGCCTCACAAACTGAAAATACTAAATATACTAAAAAAGAATCATTCATTAATTTTAATATAATTTATTAAAAAAAATATTGTTATAACCGTTACTAATTCTAGTTCAATTAATATCATAAAAAAAATGATTCTCCAAAGTTGATAATATGAAAAATATTTAAAAAATAATAAATAATAAATTTTAAACTCTTGTAAATTTAGACTATATAGTTTAATAAAACAATAATTTTGTAAATTATAATTAAGATAATACTTTTTAGTCAAAATCTCAAAAAAATAATTTTATTATATTTATAATCCACAAAATTATTGTTTTGTTAAACTATTTTTCGAAATTTCATACTAATAATAAGAAATATAATTTTTATGAATTTTTTGTGCACTTTATTATTAATAACTTTAATTACTGCTACATTATTAAATCATTAATAGTTACATATTACTACTTATACCCCTCCATAGTCGTTAAATACTAATTCACTCAATATTAACATTTTAGTTCATTAATTTGTTAAAATCTTAGTATTGCGCACTTCTTCACCCTACTTCTTATTCTATAGCCCTCTTCTGCAACAACCACCCTCATCTTGATCTCGTAAATATTTACGTATATCAAGCCATTGATCGTGCATTTACATGTCGGATCTACAGTGAGTTCTAAATGTGGTTTATGCTACTATGTTTGTTGCAACAGTGCGTGTAATGTTGAAGTAAAAGAACCGTTTTATTTATTTCGCCGCTGTGGTATAATGATTCTTTACGAAGTTAAACGTTCCCACAGAATCAAGTGATTTATTTTGTTACGTATTAGATATGTCGGATACAGATCTGCTTGAAAGTCTCAGTCTCTAAAAACATGTTTAAAAAAATAGAATTCAACAATGTGAATTGACTGGCAAAAGAGTTATGAATGAAGCGTTCGAATTTACGTTTTGCATAAATATAGATCCTTAACAGATTTAGTTTGTCGAATCCCCTCGCCTTTTCGGTATTATCGTAGATGATCAATTATTCCATTATTGCTTTGTTTTCATATACATGGTACATACATCTAACATTAGAAACTGAAACATTTGTCGAAGCTATTAAATCGAAAATAGCTTTAGACGAAAGTTAAATAATTTAGACGGAAATATAATTTGATGTAATTCGTTTTTTTTTTTTTGTTTTGCAATTGGACGAGTACAGAACATACGAAGGTTGTTTCTTTTTTTTTTTTTCTTTCTTTTTTTAAAGGATTCAATCTTTGAAGGACCAATCGACTCAGCAATACTGTACGAGTATTGTTCTACAATGTGTATTTTAACACTAGATCTACCACAGAAGTAAAAATAACCAATTGGTGATTATTCATAGCAGCCTTATAATAGATTCACTGTGGTAAAGCTTGCAAAATTTACTATGATTTTCTGCAGAAGGTAATAATAAAAATTTATTTCCTATGTATTCAACATCTTTTCATGTAATTTTTAATTTGATCTCTTTCATGCAAACAAGTACACTATAATCGTCGGCAGTTTTAGTGTTAATATTCCATTACATTGTAATTTATTGTTGTAATTTAATTGTTCCAAAGTATTTCTGGTAGTAGTGATTTCTAAGTATAGATAGTTTAACGTTTATTTACCGATAATGACGGGCTGATTTTATATTCTGATGAGCTAATGTTGTGCTTAAGAACGATAGAATTTTGATGATTAAATTTGGGAAACATTTTCATAGAATAATCCAATACATATTTACAATCCGCGACAATACTGTATGACACTACATAAAACCATATAAATCGTTGATATATAGGAAAGAATTTTCTTTACCTTTGTACAAATGTATTGTTACTGTGTGCTTTAGGGGGACATCTTTCCGTGCACCGCTGTTAATTGCAGTGGTTGAAAAAAGTATTCGCACATTATATAACAAGAAAATTCAGGTAATTCTAACATTCTGATCTCAATGAAAATTCATGTGTATATGAACCATATTGTTCATATATGGAACGATAATTTTTTTTGGCGAGGGAAGTGTCTTAAAAGGTTGTGAAATCATCCCCCAAAGCTTCAATACTTTTTGTACTCTGAGCATACTTGTTCCTGGAAATTTTGTTACGACAGGGTTACAGAGCAGTAAAAATTAAGCATGTTGTACTTAAAAGGTTTTTCTTTATCACGCACCATTACAAAGTTACGATGAAAAGACGAGAAAAGGCAGTGACATTTGAACGTTCATTCTACCTTCTTAAACTGATATTCCCGTAAACAAAAAATTAATCCATACGTATACTACACTCTCTATACGCACACAAAGTTTCAATAAGAAAAAAAAAATTGTACTTTTATTTTTATTTTTATTTTTATTTTTATTTTTATTTAATTGAACTGTATATTTCTAAGACTTCGAAATTCCACGAAAATATCGTTGATTGATCGTGACAAAACTATAAAACACATGAACGTTTAAAATTTATTTTTATGATCTATTAGTAGTTGTGTATTGCCTCCCGTTCCTTATGACTTCTGCGATTCTTCGCCGAATAGATTTGTTCAGTTTTTTAATGATATTTTGTTTTATATTTTGTCACATTTCTTCAACACATACTTCTAACTGTTGTACACTATTAAACTGGTTTCCTTTTGAGTAAACTTCTCTAGAAATTATCCCCCAACAGTTTTCTATAGCGTTTAAATCAGTAGATCTTGTCTGTCCTTTCAAAATAAGCTTGTATTGCTTTCGCAATATGCACGATCAAGTTGTCTTATTGGAAAATGAATTTTTCTGCTCCTTTGCATACTTCAACAATTGTTTATCGACATATTTCTATATATGTTCCACCTACCATTCATTGTTGTTGAAATGAACGATATCATCTGTTCTCCCACAATAATCTATTACCCACCCAAATTATACTACCGTCACCCATTTTGTCGCCTTTGGTGTGTGCTTTTATTGTTTCTTAAATCATGAAAATAACAGTTTAAATTATCAGGTCCATCTAAATGAAAACGGTTCTTATCAGAAAAAATTATTGGTTTCC
>JAOPTO010002453.1:0-40223 GCA_033822845.1 Tetrapedia diversipes
TTAAAATTCGAATGTTGCCAAAAATCTAATTATCAAAATTTCGAAAACGAAATTGCAATTCGTATCCTTAAACTGAAGTTACGTTTCAAACGTCTATGTACAGTAGCGGACAAAAGTTTTAGACAAGAGGACAGTGTGGAACATAGCTTGATGGTCTGCAAATATTGTCTGTACAATCATTTTTATTGTTATTATGGTAGAACACTATTTATTGATTAGCACAGTATGCAAATTTTGTTTATCATTCTATTGCTTATAAATTAATTACTTTAATTTTGTTGACTGTTTGGTCTTAACCTTTTGTCCGCTACAGTATGCTAAAACTTTTGAGTCGCACTGTACACCGAACCAAATCGCAAGAGAATACATACCGTTTACGATGCATCTCGGGATTCCCGAGAAGTATTAAGCGGCAGTAGCTATAACGTGTCCGTAAATTGCTCAGTATTTGAGACACGCTCGGTGAGATAATTTTTAACGCCTCTTTTGATTGCCGTTATCTGACGATGTTCCATACTTCGTGTTTATCTTCGTCGGAGGAGACAAACTCAAGTTTTATGAACTGCACAAACACCGTTTTCGTCGTTCATGCATCGAGTAAAAGTAAAGCCTACGGTGGCTCCAAGAAGCGTTTATTACGTTATGTTACAAAGAAATTCACCTAACCTAAAATTCTGATCACAACGAAAGTTTGTTCAATGAACTGAGTCACACGTGGATTAATTTTTACGTAGACGGACGATCTTTTTCAGGGGATGAAATCGATCACTAAAGTTTCAGCACATACGTATACGTAAACTTATTTTATTATGAAAGTACAATGTATATGTATGAAGTACAATTCTAGGGTAGATTATAATAATAATTATATTTAACTACATTGTAGTTAAAATCTTTAGAAGGAGGAGTGCAGTTGGAGCAATTACCCTAATTAAAAAGAGGCCGACGATCGACTGATAGGATATATTAGTATACATTTATATACGTTATTTATGAAAAATTAATGTTAGATTCGATATTTGTAAAAGACGAAAACTTAACCCTTTGCACTCGAATTTAATATGACCATGAATTACCACCAACTCGGAATTTATTTTTTTTATTCAAGCAAAACAAAACTTTTCCAATACGTTATTAGTATACTTAGCTGTAACATTTCATGAGTATAATTAAAAAAAATGAAAATTCCACGGTAAAACTTGTGATGTCGTATACATTGAGACATACGAGTGCAAAGGGTTAATTGTTAATTTTTTTTCTTTTTTAAATGTGTGGTAGAAAACGTCACAACTGACGGGTTTTGTCTAGCTTCATGCAACAGATGCACAGGAGGTCGATTTTAAGCTACATTTTTTTATATAGAAAAAAGGTTCTTAAGATTATAAAATTATAAGTCCTAAGATTATTAATATGATTAATGACAAAAATATACAGCATACGGTAAATTCCAAATCAACTCTGCCACGTGACCCTATGTTTAATCTTTAACTCTGGTCCTTTTTCTCTTTCGAGGAAACCCTAAGGCCTATGCCTTTTCCTCTTCCCATGTGAATTATTTGTCGCCAACGGTTTTTTCCAATGGGCCTGGCTTTCGTCTAGTCGACCCACACTTTCACTTTTCTGGTCCTTAAAACTACGATACTACAGATGTAATATTGTCTACTTATTTTGTTTACGAATTAAACAAAATTGTTAATAATACAAGATTTAAAAGTATAAATGATTTACATGAAGTTACAATTAAAACCCATTTTTAATCTGTTGGGCAAAAATAAGGGGCACAAGTCTTTCTAAACTTTATTTATTATAAAGGATTATTATAGATTTTAATATCGATGTTGCCTACATGGCATTACAAAACAAGAACGTAATCGGAATGAATATTCATAAAGAAGGTGAAACAAAGAAACAAATTTAATATGTAAATACATAGGATGGCGTTAGAGTTACTAAAGCCTATTTCACATAATCTAACATTTTTATCCCACCTTAAATGAAATTCTGGATACACTCTTGGAGAAGGAGTTGAAAAATATTACGCGAATTTTCAACCAATTAGATATTCTCTATACCTCGTGTTATTCGAGAATTGTAATCTGCTTTTCTGTCTTATTATAACGAACTATCGTTCTTGTTAAAGTTATTTTATTAGCTGTGTTGTCGATAGAAATTCGTCGTTTGTAAAATCCAGTTCTGGACCTTTCTATCGAATTTGTCTGCAGAAGATCGGTGGCACGATATTAATCAAAGTGAATTATATAATTCATTTACTTGATCTTCCTTGATCTGAAGCCGATGTTATATGAACCCTGTGTCAGTTTGAAACGTTTTATCGTACTTTATCGTTTCCGATACGCGAATTTGTAACGTCAGAAAAACTTTTCTACGTGATTTTTTACCTCGTCGAAGGAGTTGAAGATTTTTCCATTAAGGAAATTTTGTAATGATCGAAAAAGGTACCATAAACAGCGCGTATCTTGTTCGTCGCTTTTGTGGCATTTTTGCCTTTCCGGTGAAAGAAAAGAATTAAATGCCTAAAATGCACTTTGTTTTCTTCCATATTCATAGGCGTATAAAACTGACAAAAATTAACGTGTCGTACCCAAATTTTGTTTCAAATATGCTTAAAGTATTGTCTTTTATGATATGTACACATATTGTTTGGTCTCAATCATTCTAATATATTTAGACCTGTCTTTATACCACCTATCAAAAATTGGCACGAATTTTCTGAACAACCCAATACAATAAATTTTTTAACGTCAACACAATATTAGTATTCTGTTATGGTTTTTTATATCCATTTGTTTGCCGACACTGTTTATATAAATTTTAACGTTTTTAATTTATATAAACACTACAGTTCACTATAAAATAATTATTTATTTATTTATTTATTTATTTATTATACGAGGAAATAGAAAGATACTTTTACAGTTGAAGTAGAGGATAGAGTTTATAAGTAAAAGTATATTTAAATAACATGTATTTAAAGAAAACTCGTTTAAACACAAACTTTTCACACTTTAAATTCTGGCTTAGAACTTTCTCAAAAATGCTTACAAGACTGCCCCATGCTCGCTTTCCTCACATACTATATTATATTCTTTTCCGCATTCATTCCCTTTCATTTCCTTTCAATCCAACCCTCGATCTCGATGATACTTTTTATTTGCTTATTCAATTCTTCGTTCAATTGATGATAAATTAAGAGGAGTAATTTTTTTGCTCCTTTCAATTTTGATTTTACTTACTCTTCCTTTTTATAAGAATTATCAAATAAAAACTAATGTATTTTATCCAATAAATCAATATTATTACTGAGCATTTATCATAAATTTTATTTTATTAACATGATTAGGAAGACAAACCATTGAATATCCTTTTATTATAATAAATAAAATCCTTACAATATCTTATTTCATTTATTACATTACCTACTCTTGAATTAATAAATTGTGAGACAAACTTTTAAATTAAAAGTTAATGAACTTATAATAAGTATATGCCTTGAAAACATAAAATAGGACTAATTATTCTATTAAATTAACTATTCTTAACTATTAACTAAATTAATTATTCTAATAAATTAACAATAATTTCTTTAAATAAGTAAATAAACCCTCGAATTCACCAGAAATTCCCTAGGTTCAGCGTCATCTCAAACGATGGTCCTTTCACGCGTTAGAAACGTTCCATGCATGTTCTTGCAATCATGCCGTTTGTCGATTCCACATATATTTAACAACTTGAAAATCCGGTAAACACCCCGCGACTCACAGGTTGAGAAACACTGTACTAAACAAATCAATCGTATTTCACACTACTCAGACGAACGTTTTCCTCTTAAAGCGATTGCACGCGGTTGCATAAGCAAACAGCCCCGAACTCATTAATTTCGCATAGCGAAAGCAAACAACGATCACCTACCTCTCTGAAAGCATCCGTTCAATCCGCTGGCAATCGATCAAACAGCATTCCATAAACAAGAGACGACATATCTGACATACCCCGAGAACCACTTCTAGAACCGAACCGCTGCCTCGACATAACTCTGGCTTAACCACTTCCGTTAAGAATTTCGGAACGGAAAATTCTAATTCTAATGGAAGAAAGAAACAGGAAACGGGATTCGTTTGCATTCCTGCTCTCGGGTGAATGGCAACAGGAAAGGAGATCCAGTAATTGCTATAAATAAATCCTTTCCTGTCGGTACAACTATGTACAGTGATTCGTGTATTTGTTCACATATATTGAAATTCTAAGATTTATTTTTATTATCTTTCGTGTTCTGAAACATTCAGTCAGCCGGTTTGTTACGCTATCAATCTCTTGATCTTGAATCGTTTAACACTAGAAATACCGACAATTATAGTGTACTTATTTGCATGGAAGAGGTCGCGTTGAAAATTGCATGAAAAGATATTGAATACATGGAAAACAAATCTTTATTTATACTTTCTGCCGAAAATCATAGTAAATTTTGGAAGTTTTACCATAGTGAACTTATAGTTATTATGAATAATCACCAATTGATCATTTTGACTGCTGTGATAGTTAATACTAGAACTAGCGACAACTATATTATACTTATTTGCATGGAAGAGATCACGTTGAAAATTACAGGAAAAGATATTTAATACATAGAAAACAAATCTTTATTTATACTTCCTGCGGAAAATCATAGTAAATTCTGGAAGCATTACCATAATGAATTTATAAGGTTACTACGAGTAATCGCCGATTGGTCATTTTGACTGCTGTGGTAGTTAACACTAGAACTAGCGACAACTATAGTATACTTATTTGTATGGAAGAGATCGCATTGAAAATTGCATGACAAAATATTGAATACTTGGAAAACAAATCTTTATTTATACTTCCTGCGGAAAATCATAGTAAATTCTGGAAGCATTACCATAATGAATTTATAAGGTTACTATGAATAATCACCAGTTGGTCATTTTGACTACTCTGGTAGTTAACACTAGAACTAGCGACAACTATAGTGTACTTATTTGCATGGAAGAGATCACGTTGAAAATTACTTGGAAAACAAATCTTTATTTATACTCTCTGCAGAAAATTATAGTAAATTTTGAAAGCTTTACCCCAATGAATTAAGGCTGCCATGAATAATCACCAATTGGTCAGTTTGACTGCTCTGGTAGTTCTAGTGTTAACACTTATTGGACGTATTTACTGAAAAAGTTACTTGTAAATTGCAGTATCGATGGTACAAATTTTACCAAGTCGTTGATAAACGTTTAAACAAAATGGACAGACGCTACGAAAAGTTATTGTAAAATGGTAGTAAGTATTATATGAAAATACTCTTCGAAAAATAAAATGTAATATTTTATAATAAAAAATCAAATATATTCAAGGCATGTGAACAAATTTATGAATCGTTGCAGTAAATACCGCGACTTTTTATGTTTTAGTGAGAAATTAAAGTACATATAAATTTAAACATAAAAATATAAAATTAACCATAGATAGTATTTGCATATCACTGTAACTGTATCAACCGTATCACAACTATACCAAAGTTTTTATCATTCAATAGTAGTTTTATATAATTCTAAAAATGTTATAAAATTAAACTTATAAAATACAGGGCTTGCTTAAAAATCACCTCATTGAAATCTAACAAGGCAAAAGAAAAAAAGAAAGATAGAAAGAAAGAGAAACCTATTACATCCCAGTGACAAGATGAGACATAAAAAGAAATCTTTTACTCCAACTCCTGCTGTCTATGCATATATTACACGGTTGAAAGCACTGAAAGAAAAGAATAGTACTACTTTCTTTTCTTCAATTGTTTGTTCAGTGGTATTATAAACACTTATCAAGAGTTTCAACAGTCTCAATACACAGTAATCCTTACTTAACCCAGCTTTAACATGTTATTTGCACGTTTATTTAAGTCGTAAATGTCCTGTATATAAATATAAATCTTTTTTTTCTCGAACACAACTGATTGTTACCTAATTTTTAATTGTCTTTAATATCATTGTCGAGTATGACGCTATAACTTAAACAGGAACCTATTTGTAAAAGTATTACGGCTAATGTACATGATTTTTAGTTTAAGAACGTGTGACGATAGCCTTTTTATTTTTGTTCTTTACTGTATAAGAATTTTACTGTACCCGAAGTATGACAAATAAGTTTTATTTTTTCAATTATCATTGAATGTTTCATACTACGTAAGCTAACAAATTACTCTAATAGATGCCGTATCATCCAATACCGAATAAGCTGGTTTTGATGATTTATGAGAAATTTAGACATGCCAGAAAGTAAGTGTAACGTGCAAAAGTATAGAAAGCATGCCAAGTAAAGTTCCACCTTATAATATTCAAAAAGTGGAAGAACCTTTTCAATTTTGCCTATCGAATTATAAATTTGTATAAAAGAGTACGTTAGATACAGACTCTATCGTGTAATAAGGATGCATGCAAGTTGATTGTGGAATTTGTATACAAACGGGATAGAGACATCTGGTGGGAACCATCTGAGTTACGGTGTACGAAATTGGAAAGAATCGCAAAGTGGCGCTAGACCCGGCGCGCAGACACGGTAAACCAATTCCAAATACCATTCGTTTCATTGAAAAGACCTAGATACGCACGCTACACGTCTGCTCCCCTTAACAAAGAAGAAATGACACTGCTGCGCGTGCTAAGAAGAACAGGCCGAGATGCGGCACGAAAACAAACAGCATTAATAATAAATAATGACATCAAATCTCCGTTAGCAGTAGCGGTCGGCGGGAGGAGCAGCAGCCAGAGCCACGTCCTGAAACAGGACGAGCAGGTCACGAGAGGCACGGATAACTGGTAACGGAGACAGGAAAGAGAGGGAAAGCCGGCTCCTGGGATGCAGGTTTCAGAATGGCACAATAGGTCGGCTAAGGTGGGTGGCATTCGGCGCGACTGTTTGAGGGAACAGGGAGGGGGAGCCTGGCGCCAGACAGCTGCCGCGTGTCTCGACCTCGCTCGCTCGCCTCTTCTCGTCTCCTCTCGTCTCTCCCCGCCTCTTCTCCCTCTCTTTCTGCGCTTCGGCTCTCCCTCCGTCTCGTTTTCTCCATCAATTTCCCGCTCTCTCTTTCTCTTTCTCCTTCGAATATCGTTCTTCGTTTCTTCATCTCTGTTCACCGTTTATGACTTCGTTCTCCTCCTCTTCCGATTTCGCTGACCTCAACCCGTATATCCGTGTGTATATATATGTATATGTACATGTACAAGCCCGACTCGAGCAGAACTCGCTATTTTATTGATTTATTTTGGCGCTAAGCCTCTCTGTCGTGCTCGCTGGCGCGCTCGACCGACGACAATCGATCGAAACGTGTGGTCGGCCGAGAATCGCGCGGCTCGGGAAAGGCTCGATTCATGGCTGGCTGGCGTGTGTCGTCACCGCGAACCAGGGCCTGTCCACGCGAGATTACCCTGTCTATCGATGGGAAAATACGGCCTCCGGACGCGGTTCGCATCCATTCGGAAGCGAATACCTCGTAAATCGGTCAAGGGATTTCGTTTTAAATCAGTTTTTATTCCGATATTTAGTCAGTCTGTTATCCAAATTGTCCTTAAATTAGGAAGTTGTTCAGTTTATTGGACTAACTTGTTAACCCTTTGTAATCCTCTTTGAACCCTTTCATGGAAAACTAAGATGGCTACCAAACAATGGATTTTCAGTTTCTTCGGGCCCAAATATAGATTTTGTTGCTTCATAAACCATTACAAGTTATTACAACATTATTGTAAACTTTTTATTTATTATAATAGCGAGTGTATGAAACTTAAATTATTATTTACTGAATGCATATTACAAATGTGTATGTAATTACTTTGTGAATGTAATTTGAATAGTTTGTATTATTTAAAGTGAATAATTATATATACTGTATAGCTATTTTGCTATCGAGCAATCAATTTATAACGGTTACCATTTTCATCTTATTAGAATAAAGTATAATAAATCAATTTCGTTTTCTGTTTCTTGTAAGAAAAGGAGAATTTAATTATAGAAGGTAAATTGATCGTTTATTAATCGAACGCAATTAAAAGTTACGTGCTTTTGGGCACGTAATTCGAAGTCAATATAAACGGATTGATTGGTTTTAACTCTTATTAATGTGATATCGTAATCTAAATACCAATAGAAAAGTTTTAAATAATATGCAAAGTGACGTTTTAAATCATGAATTAACTATTCTTTTCGAGTTAAAGTTTAAAACGAATGAAAACCAATCAGTTTTACTTAACTAACTGCAGATGATTAAATTCTTATTAACAAAAGAAATATGACACGTAATCAAATATTAATATATGGTTACCAAAAAATAAAATATTAGCAACTTGGGTATCTAGTATTTTAATTATAGATCTTTCAACCCTTTGCACTCCAATTTAATATGACCATGAATTACCGTCAGCTCGGAATTTATTTTTTTATTCAATCAAAACAAAACTTTTCTAATACATTATTAGCATACTTAGCTGTAACGTTTCATGAGTATAATTGAAAAAAATGAAAGTTCCACGGTAAAACTTGTGATGTCGCATACGCTGAGACATACGAATGCAAAGGGTTAAAATGATCAAAATATCTACTTCAAATGTTTGTCATAGAAATTCCATAAGTTTTCAGTGTTCTATTCAGTATACTCACTTTTGGGTATACTTTTCATAATTTTCTGTAATATATATTTGAATACACAAATTTGTTTCGTCCGTCATATACATTTTTTTAAATGTTTACACAAACAAATATATTTGAATCTGAATAATTTGTGCTAATTTAGGTCAGAGGAAGCGATTGAGATATCAAGCAGAGATATAAAATCGATTTGGGAATTTTTGTGAATGAAATTCCGCGAGGAAGCGGTGTACTTTAACATTTCCCACGTTACGGTGTTACTTTGGAGATCTTGATCGAAGCCGATAAAAATCCTTAACACGTTTGAGAATCTCGCTTGTATTCATCTTCTTTGATTCCGGATAACATACACTGTGGTCTACGGAAATAGTTTCATTTATTTTCCGCCAAATCGTGAAATATTTCTTTTTTTTCTCATTAAAGCATTTTAACCCTTTAGCTATGGCAGACTTTGAGACGTACTGGTCATACTACACGGGTAGGAATTCATTTATAATGTCCGCTGAGAATGGTAAAATTTTAGGTAGAGATGCGTTTCACAGAAGCAACATTTCTGAGCGCGTATATGCGCCCACAATAGCCAAGGGTTTAACTCATTGCCGCACGCTTTTAATTTGATGATCGTGCTCAGAAACACATTTTTTTTTTCAATTGTTTATAACTGCCAGATGGAATCGTCCGATTAATTGTTCGTTCTGATTAACCAAGAAACACGTCTTTCCGAAACAGCGAAAAATATATTTCGTTTAACCCGTTGCCGCACGCTTTTAATTTGATGATCGTGCTCAGAAACACTTTTTTTTTCAATTGTTTATAACTGCCAAATGGAATCGTCCGATTAATTGTTCGTTCTGATTAACCAAGAAACACGTCTTTCCGAAACAGCGAAAAATATATTTTGTTTAACCCGTTGCCGTACGCTTTTAATTTGATGATGGTGCTCAGAAACACTTCTTTTATTTTTCAATTGTTTATGACTGCCAGATGGAATCAAGTGTAAGTTGTATGTTTGGAAGTGAAAATGATCACATTTGGCTACAGTTTTTCCAAAAAAAACTCTCGACGATTATAACCGTTATTTGCTCTACCAATTCAAAATGATTCTTATGAATAAAAGAGAGTAAATAGGTGTAAACTTAACACAAGAAAATCAGTTTGAAACAAAATTATCATTTGTAAGTTATTTTGCTTATAAAATGGTATAGTAATAACCGCATAAAAGAACAATTAATATGCTGTCTGGCATGCTATAACTTTTTTTCTAGATGTGTTACTCAATAATTAACAAATTTGTGTGTTAGTACAGTTCGTACTAACGCTATTCTTTTTTTTTTTATTGATTTTTAATCAATATGTGCACGACGGCTATAGACGTCATTTGCGGCAACGGGTTAAGCCCAAAAGGCCATTTTGCTACAAAAATTATTATACATCGAGTACTTATAAGTATCTGCGCTTTATGATGTTACATTTTCAAAATTGATACATTGTGTACATAACGTTGATTCTATATATATATTTTGCGTTTTATTATTTTCATATGTCGATCATATCATTATAGCGAGAGCTTGCACTCTTTACAGAAGGAGTAAAGGATGTTACATATAGGTTTAGTGGGATTCGCCAATAGCAAGTGTGTTGAAAGAAAATCATTGGGGATGATTTTCAAAAGAATTTCGATTAATTTTGTGCGTTCTTTATTAAATAGAGGACAATACCATAAATATGAATTGAATATTGTTATTGAGCGTATCGTGACAGCATCTCTACTAAATACTCTTACAGTGACTGTTACTTAAAATCGTACACCTAACAGTTCGACAGATTCGACGTACCAACATAATGTACTATTGAGTAGTATTAAAATTTTTGGCAATTATTTGCATATAAGGGCAATTGTAAAGACAACAACCAAAGATTAATAGCTAGGGTAAGATGCGGAAATATGAAGGAGTATAATAAATACTGGTTAAGTAAGGGAAGCAGGAAATGTAGAATATGTTAAATATTATTATGTTAAATTTGGATATCGCAATTAATTTAAAAAAAAATCGCGTGTCTATTTTTGCTCCTCATGCAGTTTTTCACTGTCCGCGAACGTGTTAAACGTACCGTAGCATCGCACGCACCAATTAGGCATATTTACAACACTGTTTACCAGCAAGCTCGTTTATAATTTTCGAATCATGTCGAATCTTGCCAACCTCCAACTAAATCCCCCGTTTCGCCAGAACGATAAATCTGAACGGCGGCGCAGCGGTATCTGATGCAAGCTGCGGCACAATATTTCGCGCAAATTTCCGCGATCGTACCGCAGGGGTCTGGGGAAGGAGGAATTGCAACATGTTGCGCATCGTTGAAACTCTGGACAGAGACAGTTATACCGGTATTGTGCACCAGCAACAGGTTGCTCGTGCTTTCTCTTTTCTCCCGCGCGACATCCCCTACGTCTGTCTGGGACAGTGATGAGCAGCAACTTTTGTTCCGTAGTGTGCGAAAATCGAAAATCTGGGTAATATGTGGGTAGAATGGGATGAATAACGTCGCTTGTAAGTTTGCAGTCAACGCAGGACGATATATTTATCACTAGAACTATCGACGATTAAAGTGTACTTATTTGCATGGAAGAGATAAAATTGAAAATCACATGAAAAAATACTAAATACATAGAAAAGAAATCTTTATTTATACTTTTTGCAGAAAATCATAGTAAATTTTGGAAGCTTTACCATAGTGAACTTATGAGGTTATTATGAATAATCACCAATTGATCATTTTGACTGCTGTAATAGTTTTAGTATTAATGCACCTTTAACACTAGAACTACCAATAATTATAGTGTACTTATTCGCATGGAAGAGATCAAATTGGAAGTTACTTGAAAAAATACTGAATACATAGGAAACAAATCTTTATTTGTACCTTCTGCAGAAAATCGTAGCAAATTTTGCAAGCTTTACCATAGAGAATTTATAATGTTGCTATGAATAATCACCAATTGATAATTTTGACTGCTCTAGTAGTTCTAGTGTTAACGGGCGGCCGTATCTTTTTATCAGAAATTAATAGGATTCAGAATTTTAACGCTAGAACTACCGGCGATTAAAGTGTACTTATTCGCATGGAAGAGATCAAATTGGAAGTTACTTGAAAAAATACTGAATACATAGGAAACAAATCTTTATTTGTACCTTCTGCAGAAAATCGTAGCAAAATTTGCAAGCTTTATCATAGTGAATTTATAAGGTTGCTATGAATAATCACCAATTGGTGATTTAGACTGCTCTGGTAATTCTATTGTTAATTAGAGAATATTTGATTTTCACTATTAGTGTCTCTTATTCTCTTTTGTTCACTCACAATGCAAAGGCACCGAATTAATTTGCACATCTAATATTTATTTATAAAAAACTTGCAATGCTTAACCGTCAAATTTTTAACTGTTAATAAGTAAGGATAATTATGGAAGCTATTTAAAGTATCTCATTAAACTTAGAAATTATAATGTGTAGAATACACTAAATATGAATATTAAAGAAAAACTGCTAAACAAACATATTCAATTGGAGAAAATCTTGTTTTATCTGCTTTATAAAACAAAACAAGATTAAATATCTTCTACCAGTAAATGTTCCATAATTTGCATACGTATGTATGTATCTGTGGTAGTGAACAATTCTTTTCAATAGAAGGGAATGGCAAACGAAAAAGTTTGAGAAGCTCTAATCTAGGACACCCTGATTCTCTTCGCTACCCTGGAAAATTGTCGCCAACCACCAACGATCTCTTTTTCTTCTCCTCTCCATCGCTCCAGCTCTCTTTTTCCCCCTTTTCCAGTTGGATTACTTCTTTTTCCTTTGGCCTCCACCTCTGTTAGTTCATTTTCTTACTATCTACCCCTCCTCGTCTTGCCTCTTACTCAGTTCTTTCATTCGTCTTACTTTTCAGGTCATTCTTCTTTTCTCGCGCGATTTCTTTTTCGTCTCTTTCGCGGGACGCTTGTTTCCTTTTATTGGCAATGAATGAAACGACGAGCCATATTATTTATTGACGCGAGTTAGTAAAAGTTGCGATTGTAAAATGAGTAACGTCTTCTTACTCATTCATCTCGATCGATCTTTTCTTTGAGGTTGAAACAATCTTTTGTTTATTTAATTTATCTTCGTCTTGTCTGTCTATTGTGGTCGGTTTCCGTTTTTTTTTTGCGAGGAATAAAATAAATTATAATAGGAGAGAGATACTGTTCATCGAGTGGAAAAAGATTGTAACGATACCTTGTTTTAGTAGAATATTACTTTACCGTTATTATGCATAATGTCTCGAGGTTTAACCCTTTGACTGCTAAAGGCGTATATATACGCCTTCATAAGTTCATCAATATATACGAAAGGCGTATATATACGCCCTCACAAATCCATCAATATATACGAAAGGCGTAAATATACGCCCTCTGTATTTTGTTACTATAACACCTTTATTACTGTTTTACCGATTAATTCAACATGGAATTTATTGTCCTATGCATCCTAGCAATTAAATATGCTATTATTATTTGCCATTATTATTTTTTAAACCCTAAGAATGGTATCAAATTTCCGGGTACTGTTTTGGTCACTAGTCAGTGGACAAGTCACAGCGACTGACAAGCGAAAAACTTGCCGTCCATATTGATGGATTCGTCCAAGAGCGCTCCGCAGTCAAAGGGTTAAGAGACAATCTTTGTCAGTATATTCTATGGGTATAGGTATTTTTGTTTTATTTTCCTATTTATGTAACAAATTCTACTTAACCCTTTCGCTACGAGCGATGACTATAGTCACCCAACGACTGACGCTCGCTACGTACGAGCGATGACTATAGTCACCCCGTGAAATTTGAAACCCGAAAACAGAGTATTATTGCATTATGCGACAATTTTTTAACCCTTTCCTTTCTACGACCGATTATAGTTACTCCCAACGTAAGATTCCGCGGTATTGAATGTACGACGAGCAATTGCATGTTAGATTTAAAAGTTTGAAAGGAATAAGAAAAGGTTGGACTATGCCTGATGACGGTTCTGGGTTAAGTGCCGTGTGGTTCGTCACAGTCCTCTTTCCGGAAGGCTGCATAGCCTTCCCCACTCTGTGGCCAGATCCTACAGGACAAAGGTCCTTTCCTTTTGGCGACGCAACGTCGGGTTGCTCGCAATGTTTAGGCTTTCCCGCGACTAATATAAACAATACCTCCCTTGGCGCCCGATGGCTGCGCGCCTCCAATGCGTCAGCCGTCAAGTGGTGCTTTGGGGTTGCATTCATACTTTCTAACATGTTCTCTCGCCAGGCACACCAGATACCCAGTCATAAATCGGTCACTCGCCTAAATTACGGTCTAGGCCCTTTTTCAGCGACCACCCAAAATGCGCTGTCGCTAACATGCAATTGTTCCGTAAGTGCACACTTTTGGCATGGCGGCTCGTTCAGCGGAAGCTTGCGCGTCGAAGAATCTTTCTGTAGCGAAAGGGTTAAAGATAAATTGTTTAGAGCTTTATTAAGCCTTTTAGTGCCACCGGGCCGATAGATCGGCCGATTTGCAGAAACCGAAAATTTATACCCAAACTGATTACTGAAAAATTTGTTATAGGTGTAACGAAATAGTTTCGACGGAGCTCTATCCTCACTGTTGATTACAGGGGAAAAAAGTTACAACGTTCGGAATTTTGTTCCTTATAAAGTTATTCATATAAGCGTGAATATCAAATCGGCCCGTGGCATTCTTCGCATGTACTCCGTAAAGTGCCTGGCACTAAAAGGGTTAAAAAGTAAATAATTCCGTTTAATTCATGGCCTGTGTAAATTCGGAATTTTGTTCCTTATAAAGTTATTCATATAAGCGTGAATATCAAATCGGCCCGTGGCATTCTTCGCATGTACTCCGTAAAGTGCCTGGCACTAAAAGGGTTAAAAAGTAAATAATTCCGTTTAATTCATGGCCTGTGTAAATGTATCCTATATATCTCGAAAAGGAAGGTAAATCTACCGATTATTTGAATATCAGTTTTTATTCATATTCTCGTAAAATTTATTTCTTTGGAATACTATTTGAACGATGGATTTGTGAATGGATAAAGGTTTTAATGTACAGTGGTTTAAAAAATATTTGCTCGTGTTTATATCTTTTAACGAAACGTTCTTTAATATTTTCCATTTTTCCCTATGAATATAGTGTTAAATAATATAAACTTTTAGACATAACGAATCTGTACGTTTATACTAAAGCGGAAGTACAATGATATTTAAGTACATTTACAACTGAAACAAAAACAATTTCTTGTTACGCTAGTTTTGACATTTACCTCCGTTCAAATGTTCATTTCGATTTCGTTGCGACGTTTTCCCAACAGGATATCCTTTCAAGAAGGTCAAGGACACTACGGTGAACTCGATCGAAGTTCTTAAAGGGGAGAGAGTTCTTCCCCTAGGAGGAAAAACGGACAAACACTTTATCAAATCTTTTCTCATGAAAAGTGTAATTATTAGATTTCCCTATACGAAATTGAAGTAGACAAATTTGAAAGATAACAGGATATCAATATTTTTCATAATTCCAAATATTAGCAAAAACTCTAATAATGTAGTAATAATAATAATGATGATGATGATGATGATGATGATGATGATAATAATATTGATGATGATGATGATGATATTAATAATAATAATAATAATTATAATAATAATAATAGTTTATTTACGGATAAAAATATCCATTGGTATAGAAAAACAAGAGGATGAGTATAAGAAGTATATAACAATAACTTAACTTAACATATAATACAGAAAATAATAGATAAGACAAAAATAAGAAATAGAAAACTTAATAATTATGTGGTTGAGGTCAAGTTGAGCCTAAATAATGACGTTTTGAAAAATTGAATATAATAAAGACAAGCATAATATGGAAGAAAAATTTATTAAAATAATAATATGAAATATAGGCTGTTTCAAATAATTTTTGTTAATCGTGAACCAATAGAATGGAATCAGGAAACCACAGTTTCATTTCAAAATGTCTTATCTTGTTGCTCACAGTTATCGTCTATTCATCACTTCCATATCTTTTTTTTAATCTGTCATTGAACTTTAGATCGAACACAAATGAATTAAGTTTATAGCAAAACAGTTTGGTTACTTACCGAAAAGTTCATTTCAAATTTAATTGATCGAAGCTTTATTGTAATTCAAATGAAAATAATTTTGTAACAAGAAAATTAGAAAAACGTATCGTTAACACTTTAACACTAGATTGCTGGAGTGGGTCAATTTGACTCACTTATGAATTGTTAAGTTCAAGTATCATATGAAAGGAATAGAAGTAAGAGCGCTTGTAATAAAAGAATCTGTGGAATAAAAATTGTTTTGAATAAACCTTGTTTAAAATAAAGTTTTTTTTTTTTAACTTCAATTTTCATGCTTGAGTCAAATTGACTCGTTTTAGGTAAAATAGGTATATACCCAACATCCGGCAATCTAGTGTTAATGATAATAGTACGAGATTATCATAACACTTCTAGGGCACACATATCCTGTGTGCGTATGTGCGCGTGCGGGTATTGATGAAATCAGAAAATGTCAACGAACTATAATTTACTTGTTACCTAAAGAATTATGAGTTCTATTAATATTTGAATTGTTTGTAAGGTTTAGTTAAATTTTAGTCAATTTTAGTTAAGTCTTAGTAAATAAATTAGTTTTTCGTACTGTTGTCAATAATACAAAAGAATATCGAGAAAGTTAACAGAAAAATTAATTTTGAATTGATATACAACATTTCCATGAGTTCTATTAATATTTGAATTGCTTGTGAGTTTTAGTTAAGTCTTAGTAAATAAATTAGTTTTTCGTACTGTTGTCAATAATACAAAAGAATATCGAGAAAGTTAATAGAAAAATTAATTTTGAATTGATATACAACATTTCTATGAGTTCTATTAATATTTGGATTGTTTGTAAGTTTTAGTTAATTTTTGGTTAAGTTTTAGTTAAGTTTTAACAAATGAATTAGTTTTTCGTACTGTTGCCAATAATACAAAAGAATATCGAGAAAGTTAACAGAAGAACTAATTTTGAATTGATATTCGACATTTCTATGAGTTCTATTAATATTTGAATGGCTTGTAAGTTTTAGTTAATTTTTAGTTCGGTTTTAGTTAAGTTTTAACAAATGAATTAGTTTTTCGTACTGTTGTCAATAATACAAAAGAATATCGAGAAAGTTAACAGAAGAACTAATTTTGAATTGATATTCGACATTTCTATGAGTTCTATTAATATTTGAATGGCTTGTAAGTTTTAGTTAATTTTTAGTTCGGTTTTAGTTAAGTTTTAACAAATGAATTAGTTTTCCGTACTGTTGCCAATAATACAAAAGAATACCACGAAAGTTAACAGAAGAACTAATTTGGAATTGATATACAACATTTCTATTAGTTCTATTAATATTTGAATGGCTTGTAAGTTTTAGTTCGGTTTTAGTTAAGTTTTAACAAATGAATTACTTTTTCGTACTGTTGTCAATAATACAAAAGAATATCGAGAAAGTTAACAGAAGAACTAATTTTGAATTGATATACAACATTTCTATGAGTTCTATTAATATTTGGATTGTTTGTAAGTTTTAGTTAATTTTTAGTTAAGTTTTAACAAATGAATTAGTTTTTCGTACTGTTGCCAATAATACAAAAGAATACCAAGAAAGTTAACAGAAGAACTAATTTGGAATTGATATACAACATTTCTCTCTAAAACAGCTTTTTCTCTAAATAACTGTTCTGACGTTTGAAATGTTACAGGATATTTAACCGCATAGTCGATTTTAAGACCACATTACATTTCTACGAGAACTACACAATTGCAATTGTTATCTTTGACCTTATGGTTTTAACGCACTGCTCAAAACAATTAGAAGATTGTGAGTGTGAACGAGTGTGACACATTTTTCTTGTGATACTCTCGGACAGATTGAGGTTAAAGATTGTTTACACAAACATGTGCTCCTAACAGTCAGTATAGTTTCTATAAAACAATTTCCATAAATTATATGACGCGTTGATGAGGATTACGGCTACGATGTGATATCTAATTATAGGTACACACGTTATATTCCTTTTTAACTCGTTAACACTAGAACTACCAACGGTTAGGGTATACACCATGAGCTTAACTCACACGTCTAGCGGGCGAAAATTAGTGAAGTATGAAAACAGTGCACTTTGTAGAAAACATGTAATATCTTTACAACTGATAGTAGAATTTCAATGAAATTTTGATAATAGGTATCACATAGTATTTCAAAGATGTGGATGAAATTTAAAAACAAATTAAATTTTTTACTTAGTTTTCTATTACTTCATTTAATATATAACATGGGCCAAATAATAATTATTAATTTTTGAAAGTTTTAAGAGTTCATTTATTAACATGTTCGTCGCCCAGCGTGATTCCACTGAGTTTCTCGTCCGGCCCAAATCCGATTGCATAGAAAACTGGAGTAAAAAGATATAAAAACAGCAAAAATTTTAACTTTCTATTTTTATTTTATGTATTTTTTTATTTATATGTATACATTATATTTCAATGCTTATTCCATTGAATTCCTTTTAAAATACCAATTTAAAATCCTATTTAACTTTAAGAAAAAGAGTGTCACCTAAATTTGGGTGACGTGGCGACGAACGCGTTAAGAGGAAAGCGTAATATTTTATTAAATGAAAAAAAAGCAAGCATTGATAAGTGCTTTACTAACACTTAGCATATGCTCTGCATAAAAGGTATTAATACCCCTTCCGCCGATAGTGTGTTAATATACGTACAATGGCTCCGAAAAGTATTCGTACACTGTATTATAAGGAAATTCACCTAATCCTGAAATTCTGATTTCAATGAAATTTTGTGTGTGTACAGAGAGTGTATCTTCTTTAAAGGGGCTGATAACGAACATCAAAGTTTCAATGACTGTTCAAACTTTGAATGCAAGCTTTTCTGAGTTATTTTTTATGACAGGGCGATACAGTATTAAAAATTAAACATTTTCTATTTGAAAGATTTTGCTTCATCAAGTATCATTACAAAGTTATCTTTAAAAAATTAGAGAAAACTCAGAAACTTCAACGCTGGTTTCACTCCTTTAAAATGGCATTTAGATGAAAAGAAGAGATTAATTCATACGTACACTATTACGATCTATATACCCACGAAGTTTTATCAAATACTTCTATCAGACTTAGAATTTCAGGGTTAAACATATTTATTTGTGACATAGTGTACGAATACTTTTTGGAGCCACTGTATATTACAAATAGATATACAAGACACGTCCGTAAATTTAGTTTTATACATGGAAACGACTGGAAGCCAAAATGTTCAAATTAATTCCCGGACTCTCCCAGTGAGTTGTATCATTTTTTCAGTCAACTAATTTGTCATTCATGAACGTTTCTCGAGTAGCTATAGAGTTTATTTTGGAAAATTCACTCAATTTACTAAACTTTATCGACAGTGGTCAATCGCGTTTCTATTTTCACCAGAGAACTTCGAACGGTATATATTTAATCTTTCTAGGGGAAATGACACGATTGAAGGAAAAACAGAGCTGGTATTAGAATGCGTAACGAGGAGAAAAAATGTAAAGCTAGATGGTTATAGTATAATCGCTAGACGTAATTACGGAGACTCTTGTTTATTTATAAGCCAATCTTGAGAGATTTATAATCCCTGGAAGGTTGACCTTTTTTCTTTTTATAGAGGAGTAGACATTTATAGCTTACGACTATAGAGGCAACATGATCATGAGCAATCGTAAATAATGCTAATTACGATTTACACGTTTTTTGTTATAATTTTATAGTAATATCGTGAGTTTTAATGTGATTATTTACTAAAAATCGGTGCAAAATTTCCTTGAAGTCATTCTATCATTTAAACGTGTATTCTTATTAATAGAATCCTCGATATCAAGCATTCTACCAGTATGTTTGCATAATACTTTTCTGAAATCAATATTAATACGTTCGCGGACAGTGAAAAGCTGAGTGAGGTGTAAAAATAGACACGCGATTTTTTTCTAAATTAATTGTGATATCCGAAATGTGATTAGACACATTTTGTAAGAGTAATCAGAATATCACAAATTTTAATAGTTATATTCAATGAATGCTATAGCTTCGAGGTTATATAAAATTAACCCTTTGACTGCTACGGGCGCATATATGCGCCCAGCGCAAGCCGTCGATATAGACTATGGGCGCACATGTGCGCTCGGCGACGGCTTTGATCAGTTACTGCTGTCTTACTGAATGTCAAGAAATTATTTTATCATATCCGTGTAACACTCAGAAACAACATACCTTGTTGCTTATCAACAAGAAAAATCTCGTTTATTTCGTCAGTTTTCCCTATATCTTAAATTCGTTTCATCTGTTCATCTGCAATTTGACAAAAGTTATGTATGGTTTGGAGTTCGTTTTGTACATTTCATTTTATATATTTTATAATACATTATAATTATCAAATTATGGCGTTTTAAAACTTTACCCTTGACGAATAAATAATATATATTGAAGATAAAAAATATTTAAAAAATTGAAAAATATTAATTTTGGAGTGGATAAAGTAACAGTAATTTGATTCTGTACAATATTACAATTGAATACACCGCCGAACAGATTCAGATTGCGTGAAAAAGTATTCAGTTCCCAGCGACAGTTAGTGCCGGCTGCACGCCGTCGACACGAAGCGTTTCGGCTCAGAATCTTCCGCAGTCAAAGGGTTAATATTATATACACGATCCTTTTCTGGTATTCAATTGTAGAAATTCTGATGGTAGAGATGGCACTTGCATATTCTATTGATCAGAAAGTTGGAAAAAAACTGATCATGGGCCCAGAATTAGACATGTTGGAGTGCTATGAACGATATTAGCGTTGGCGATTTCGAACGACTATCGCGACAGCTTCGAGCCGTCCCGTCCGCAAAGGGTTAAAATGCATACTTTATCCGTGAAATCTGTGAAAGGGAACACACGGGCGTGTTTCCACGGGCCACGACCGGTTCCCCGTGACTAGAATGAACGAGTGGAATGCGAGAAAAATGTGCGTTATCTCGATGGGGCCAGGGAACGCGACGACGATCGGCTCTGCGCGCCCGCGGCTCGCTCGTCAATGGAAAAGAGCGGTGGCATGCAAAAGAGGGGGCGCCATGAAATCGAATTGGATCAGGCCACTTTAGCCGGAATGAAATCGCGGCGCGAATAAGCCTCTTAATAAAATGGGGGATTGATTGCTCGTCGCCGTTGGCGTTGATCACGATGTCCTCATCGTTCTGCTTGCTTCGTGTTCGCTGTGCGACCGAACCGACTTGCGACTTTCCTCTTTTTCCCCCCTTATCTTTTGACATTGCACAGGGGTGTACTGTAATGGACAAGTGCACTTTTGCGAACGATTTTTATTATAAAAATTAGAACTCTACGATTTGAGAACGCGGGAAAATTGTTGCGCATTCTATTCTTGCAAACAATTTTGACGAAAGAAAATTGTAAACGTTATAAAAATACGGGAAATATCAAGCTTTGTGTAAATTTAAATTTTCTATCGCGTTTGTATTTATATGACCCGATGTGTCTTCGATTTAATATAATTTCTTTGGTTTAAACTTCATTAAGATCTGAGTTTTTTTTTACTCTGACGATTCGTATACATAGCTTGAAAATCAAGAACAAGTGTTTCGCTAAATTTATCATGATGCAGTCGTAATAACAGTCAATTTTATTAACACAGTGAGTTGAAAGACGTATTATAGAAAAAAGTATACTTATTTTTATCGTCATTATGATAGAACACTATTTATTGATTAACATAGAATACGATTTTTATTTATCGTGCCACTTCTTATCAATTAATTTATTTGCTTTCTTCGATTCTTTGATCTTAAACTTTTGTCCACTACTGTACAAATAACGCAACGCAAAGCATAGGTGCACCGCATAATTCTATTGAAATTGTTGTTCAACTGAAAATTTATCTACAACATTTATCTATAACATTATTTATTGATTTGCATAGAATACGAATCTTATTTATTGTGCCATTTCTTATCAATTAATTTACTTGTTTCCTTCGACCCTTGGTCTCAAACTTTTGTCCGCTACTGTACAAATAACGTAATGCAAAGCATAGGTACACTGCATAATTCTATTAAAATTGTTGTTCAACTGAAAATTTATCTATAACACTATTTATTGATTAGCATAGAATACGAATTTTATTTAACGTGCCATTTCTTATCAATTAATTTACTTGTTTCCTTCGACCCTTTGGTTTTAAACTTTTGTCCGCTACTGTACAAATAACGTAACACAAAGCATAGGTACACTGCATAATTCTATTGAAATTGTTGTTCAACTGAAAATTTATCTATAACACTATTTATTGATTTGCATAGAATACGAATCTTATTTATTGTGCCATTTCTTATTAATTAATTTATTTGTTTCCTTCGATCCTTTGGTCTCAAACTTTTGTCCACTACTGTATCATAAGAAAAGGTGTCCATTGTTAGGAAATATTCTATTCGTATGACAGAACGTTCGGATACCAAGGAATTCACATAGTTGTGACTTTACCGTGCATGAATTACAGGAAGATTAATAGCAATGCTTCGGTTACATCTGTTTCGTACCACCATTTTTCTACCCAATTTAAATCAATAACCGCATTGATAACATCGCTATTAAATAATGTTCCGCATTTTTTTTTTCGACTCGAAGAAGCTTCGAGCCGCTTTCTAGCCTCTTGTGCGGCTGTTCTTCGAATCTCTCGCTCCGCTCTGATCCTCCCTCTCGTTTCGTTGCACGCACAGCGCCGCTCCCGGCCGCTGTCGCTCCTCGCTCGAGAGATCCGTTTGGGTCGACGGCCTGAATCTTTCGATCGAGCGAAAATAGATCCAGAAGTGCTCTTCGTCAACTGTATATCGCCACGACATCGGTACGCGCTCCACCGTGTTCGGGCAAATGCAAAAAAATAGGCGGTCCCACGTTCCCTAACCTAACCCGAACCAATTTCAGGATAACAGCTTCGTTTTACGATATCAGAGAGAATGCTTGCTCGTGATCGTTTTCTATATTTTCTGATCACAGTATTTTTTCGTACATTGTACGCGTATAACTGCTAGGAACCCATATTATTTTATTTATAAACATAAATGAATAAAATAAATATTATTAATATTTATTATTACATTAATTAAAATAAATATTATTACATTAATTAAAATAAATATTATTACATTAATTAAAATAAATATTATTGATATTTATTATTATATTAAATATTATTAATATTAATAATAATATTATTAAATGAATAAAATAATTATTTTTATTTTTTTACCCATTAACCGACGAACTTTTTATGTTTTTGAATTTTTAATGGAAAAATGCATAAAAAATTGCGTAACAATATAATTATATTTAAATTATGTTTTGTTGTTAAAATGTTTTATATTTTTTAAAAGTCTAAAATGGGGGTTGTAGCAAGTTGCACGAATAAAACCTAATAAGAAAAAGTTTTTTTTATTGTATGAATTATTTTATATATTTAAAATACCTGTAATTTATGCCATTTTTTCATACAGTCCACATATAACCCGACGTTACGTTATATTCCAAAATCCCCAAATGTGAATCGTGGCAGTTAATGGTTTAATTTTTGCCAAAGTTTTGACCAGTGCTGTGTAACGAGTAGGACAACGAGTAAGAGACAAAGAGGGATCGAACGTCCAAAAATTAGAAAGAACTTGAAATCCTAATATGAAACTAATTTTTGATATTTTCTTTTCTGTTTTTTATTAAAATAGGACTGTACACGACATAATTTAGATCATATCTATTTAACATTTATATAATTAGAGTATAGAAATAAAAATGTTAATAATAAAAATGAAAAAGAATAAAATATATTTAGATTTATTGATCATTTTCCTACATTGTTTGTTTAACCCTTTTAATATTGAACTACGATATATCATTGCGCATGCCATGGCGCCTAACTATTTACATCGCGAGAGAGGCCTATCTCAAAATAAATTTATAAAACGTTATAAATGTTTCAATTTTTTCTTCTATTCCGTAATATGCTTGTTGTTGAATTTTGTAAATATCATTCTTACTTCCGTTTTTATGAGTTTTTTTCCCAAACTTTAGCAAATTCGTTAAATTTGCTTGGTACTAAAAGGGTTAACCCTTTGCACTCGGCTGTCCCCTCTCATGGGACATCGTAATCCTAGCATATGATAGTTTCGCAAATTTTTAGACTTCAGTTCAGACCCAGACGTTAAATAGTCATATATGTAAATTTTAATATACGACTTAACTAAACTAAATGAAGTTTAATATACGTGAATCATAGTAAATATTTCAAATTTGAAAATTTTTGAAGTTAGTATCATTAAACGACTAACGATCACCTCTCGAGTGCAAAGGGTTAAGCTACATGTGTACGTCATATTTGATTTGATTTCATTTAGGAAGATTTTGACCAATATGCTAAGAAAATTGTTGTAAAATTTAGAGAACTAAAAATAAAGAAATTTTATTGTTGCATTAGTGTTCTCACATTCATATAAAGATTTTGAAAAATGTACAAAAACACTCGATTTCATAAATAATGTACTATTCGTTCAAAGAGATTTGAGTATATATACCTAGTTTAAGAAATACACAAAAGTTACACAAAAGAGTAGTGTATTCCGTTAACCCGATCTCTAGAAAGAATATTATTTACGAACTATTTATGGACACTAGTGTAAGAGATAACTTCGAAGATGTTAAGTTAAAACATAATTTAAAATACCGGATTATTTAGATCGTTTGATTATTTTCATTATAAAAATAACTTCCGATAAAGTAATTACTTTATTGGATTATACGGTTAAATGAATCATTTTCCAATACTTGTTTGTTTTATATAACTCTTTTCAAATAAAATAACAGAATAACAAATGTGGGTGTGTTTTTCAGTTCACTATGTGGAAATCAGTGTTTCTAACGTGGTTTACGTAACAGAAACCGAAATTATTCCAGGAAAGTTATTATTATGCGAGTAACAAAATAAGAGGGCATGATAGCGAGACAGTTAACTCGTTTGCTTGTTCGCATAAAGTAGCTTGTAATTTTTTCAAAATGATTTCTCGCTAGATAAAGTGATATGTTGTTTAAACAGTCATTTTTCAAATATTTTATTTAACCTATTGACCGCCAAATACGAGATACAGTGGCTCCAAAAAGTATTCGTACACTATGTCACAAATAAATTCGTTTAATCCTGAAATTCTGAATCTAATAGAAGTATTTGATAAAACTTGATAAAAGAACGTCGATTATCCGAATTAACCCTCTACGAACCCTTGTAACTTTCAGGTCACATGCTAATTTATTGACAATTTAACAAATAATTTTAGTTTTCTTCGTGAAATGGCGTATACATATTAATTTTATAATGTTCTATAATGTAAAATTGTTTAAACTGGAAATTTTTTTTCATCTGCATATATAGGATTATAATTGTTGATTTTTTTATATTTAAAACAAAAATTCGGCCCACGGAGGGTTAACTGAGAGATAGATCCGTTCCAGAGAATGGTTCTTTGGATAATTAAGCAAACAGTAGTTAAACAATTTTCAAATATGTATACAACTTTGTAGGTATGTAGACCGTAATAGTATACGTATGAATTAACCTTTAAAATGGCATTTAGATGAAAAGAAGAGATTAATTTTTAAACCTTTTCATGTAGGTACAGTGGCTTCAAAAAGTATTCGTACACTGTATTATAATGAAATTCATCTACTTCTGAAATTCTAATTTCAATGAAACTTTATGCGTGTACAGAGCATGGTGTGTCCTGCGTGGAACAATTTTTTTGGCGGCAAAATATCTTTTAAGGGGTCTGATAACGAATCTCAAAGTTTCAGCGATTTTTCACGCTTTGAATACAAGCTTTTCTGTGTTCTTTTTTTATGGCAGGGCGATAGGGTATTAAAAATTAAACATTTTCTATTTGAAAGGTTTTGCTTCATCGAGTACCATTACAAAGTTATCTTTAAAAAATGAGAGAAAACTCAGAAACTTCAACGCTGGTTTTACCCCTTTAAAATGGCATTTAGATGAAAAGAAGAGATTAATTCATACGTATACTATTACGATCTACATACCCACAAAGTTTTATCAAACACTTCTATCGGATTTAGAATTTCAGGGTTAAACTAATTTATTTGTGACATAGTGTACGAATACTTTTTGGAGCCACTGTAGCTTTTTGTTGTACGCTTCTTACTGAAAATGACGGGAACAAAATAAACTGTAAGAAACCCAGAAGTGTATGAAACACATCTTCTAATGTTTTCATTCAGAGATCCTCCCACAGTGTTTTTTTACATTTTCATTTCGAGCTTTCAAATCTTCTTCATTTTGTAATTTTCTCGGCTGTTAAATGTATATGTATATATGTTTTTTTCAAAGAAAATAATAAAATAACGTGATGATCCATCAGCGGGTTACGTCACTTGTCTATCCGTTTTTGCCGTACATGCCGGAATGGACCGATCATCAGTGTGTGTCAATCCTATTTTTGTACATCTTGTTTCCAAGAAGTGTACAAATATCTTTCTTTTATGTAATAATTCTGCGCGTACACTACCGGTCAAAATTTTACAATCCTCGCTTTTCACCAGCACTTGAAAACTCTTACGATATAAGTTTAGGTTCTTGGAACAGTTGCGAAGAACTTACATTTCGGACTATATCGATCTAAGTTAAGGTTTTTGCATCAGTTCCTGTATAGGTTCTATATAGGATATGCTTTCAGAAGAATAACCCATAAAATAGTTAATTGCTTCGAAATCGGTAGAAACATTACTAGGTGAATGTTCATTGATTCAATCACAGGCACCCCTCAATTTTCGCACATTGTTAGAAATTCAACTTTTTAACCCTTTACACTCGACAGGTGACCGTTAGTTGTCTAATAACACTAACTTCAAAAATGTCAAAATTCGAAATATTTACCATGATTCGCCTATATTATACGTCATTTAGTTTAATTAAGTAATATACTAAAATTTACCTATATGACTATTTAACCTCTGACAAGGGAACACCGCGAACTGTCATTCACGGATTTGAATGAAACTTTGTGGGATTATAGAGTGATCCAAGACCAGAATAACGGTATGCTTCATTTCGGCCCAATCGCTCTTTAAGGGTATGAAAACTAACCTCAAAGTCAAATCGACACTTCCACTTTTTCGCGTATATCTGTTATAGTATAGTATATCTGTTATAGTATGTTATAGTAAGTAAAGTTATAGCGCTCATTATACCATAAAACATTTTTCTCTGTCTCTTATACTTTAACAGATATACGCGAAAAAGTGGAAGTGTCGATTTGACTTTGAGGTTAGTTTTCATACCCTTAAAGAGCGATTGGGCCGAAATGAAGCATACCATTATTCTTGTCTTGGATCACTCTATAATCCCACAAAGTTTCATTGAAATCCGTGAATGATAGTTCGCAGTGTTCCCTTGTGAGTCTAATTAATAAACGATAGATTGGCCCGCTGGCACTAAAAGGGTTAACCCTTTCGCTACGAGCAGTGACTATAGTTACCCAACGACTGACGTTCGCTGCGTACGAGCAGTGACTATAATCACCCGTGAAGTTTCGCGAACAGAGTATCACATCTTGCGCGGGAAACTGACAAAAATCGTTTTGTGCGAATTGGTAGTCGAGCACTGTGGGTAACAACAAAAGTCATCTTCTACCAATTATTCATGAATTGTTATCGAGGGGGTTTTATATTGATTTTACGATAAGATCAGGCATACATGAGAACGAAACGTGCGTTGCAGAAATGCATTCTTCCGAATGCACTTTGCTGACGCTGTGAGAATTGTGTGTGCAAGATGTGGTGTTTCGTACGTCGATTTAGCTGCGAGAGCAGTGCATTGCTCCCGAATTACTTCCTGACTCTTTCGTAATCGCCTTGTATGGCGAAAGATTTTTCTCTTGACGAGGTTGATATCAAGAGTTGGTTAGGAGTCAAATTGAACCTGATAGAGTTGTTATAGTACTTGTATTTTCTTGATGAGTGGTGCTCTGATTTGTGTTTGTTCTGTGTGTGTTACAATGTTTTTTTTTGTTTTGAATTGATGATTATTGCGCCGCTCCTGTCTGTGGTCCAGACTTATCGGCTGAGAGATGTGGGTGGCGTTACCTATGGAAGTGAATAGATTAGATCTTGATTGCATAAGGCGTGGGGAGGAAAATTTTCAAAAAACCTCCCGATTTGGATGGATATTTGCTGAATTTGTAAGAAGTAATTTGGTTATTGTCTTATTTGGAGAGATGGCTGGTTGTGCTGTTCAGGAGTGTGAAAGGGGTACTGGGATTTTTGTTTTATACGGGATACGATTGACGTCGTATGTCCTCGTTATTTGTACTAGTGGATTTTGGTTAAATGATTGATTAAATGTGTGTGTTACAATGCTTTACATGGCTCGATATTTATACCAAAAGTGATGGCAATCCCGAACCAATCACAATTGCTTACAGGTATTGAAGGGCTGGTAAGCACTTCCCTTCTATCAAGGCAGGTATAGGGTCGTTACTGTACGTACCTTAACACATTGTATGCCGGTGGCATCTGAGGCATTTAAAACTGTAGGTGGCGAAAATATTTAAAATTTTATACATTATTGTAAAACACTAAAATTGGTTTGCATATTCATTATATGCAATTTAACGATAACGAAAAATAGAAACAAACAAATCGCCAAGCAAAAGAATGTTGTATTATCGCAAATCCGGCGCTAAAGCAACAGACTTCCAAACCCGCGTTTTCGCGGGGCCGGCATACAATGTGTTAACCCTAATTTATGGTAAATTTCAAAACAATTGGGAATATGTAACGCCACAAGACATTTCTTGCCAACTGTTAGCCGACGTGGCGGACACGTCGTTTTTGTTCCTGCGACAAATACCTATCGACGTGGTGTACACGTCGGTGGCGGTTTTGGAACACAAGCATCTCGTCTTGCGTGGCACGTCTTTACAGCGCAAGTGGTTAACGACGCATTGTGTTCGATCTCGATTAGCGATGAACGGTAATGAAATGAATAATTAAATTTCAATACGCTCGGTTACAAAATAACCACCGTTCCCCGAAGCATCAGGAACAGGCGGGACAGAGAGATATACGAGGCCGTCTGTCAAAGTTCGCATACTCTTCCGAGAAGCTTCCTCTCACGCCTCCCCGCCTCCTCTGTATCGAGGTTGGCTGTTCGCCTCTTTCTCGTTCGCGAGCTCCAACGTTTCAATCGGTGCCCGATAGGAATGCGCAGCGCCAATTGACTATACATAAACGCCGTAAAACCTGGGGCTCGTTCCACTTGGATTCAGTAGCGCGATAAAGCGGCGCGCTAAGCGCCGGAAGGCTATTAAAACTCGTCGGAAAATTTTTTAACTCCTAACACGTTCGTCGCCCAGCACGATTCGGCTGAGTTTCTCGCTGGGCTCAAATCCGATTGCATAGAAAACTGAGGTAAAAAATATAAAAACTGCAAAAGATTTAACTTTTTATTTTTATTTTATGTATTTTATATTTATATATTATACTTCTGTGGGGACACGGAAACTCTGCGGGTGTTCTAAGGGGCTGCATCAAACACTTTACAACAGGGCCTGAGCATCGGCCCGTCATTAGGCCCAAACGGCCAGCCGATCGTCATTACCACGGGTGTTTGATTGCAGCCTTATTAGAATCCGGAAAACACTCGCAGAGAGTCCCTTCCATGTCACCACATTTTCCCCTCCTCGGCGCGTTCAGGGAATATAAAACTCAAAACTTCCCTAGGCGCGACATTCAGCTACACTCAATCTATCAGTTACATTCAATCTATCACAGTCATACATTCGATCTATCAGTCAATACATCACAGTGTAATTATCACATACAAGCAAATAAACATACTCTACACTTCAATACTTATTCCATTGAATTCCTTTTAAAATTCCAATTTAAACTCCTATTTATTAGGTCGAGTCATAAGTAACTTCCGATGCAGCTAAGTAGAATCTATTGTTCGGATCTACCCGCTGTGAGTTACCATGACAAGAAGTTTTTGTTTTCACTATATGGACGAGGCTTTAGTTAGTCTTTTATGAACTGTTTTGTGTGGTACACGTTACGTTAAACTGTTTTTTTAATCTCTGAAATGAAGAGTTAAAAAGTACATATTCGTCATGTAACGCATTGGGAATTTAAACAAAGCAATAATGCTAAGGAGACAGCTGAAAAAATATGCAGTGTATATGGTGAAGACTAATAACTGATCGGGCAGTTAGAAATTGGTTTATAAAATTCCGTTCTGGAGATACGACCTTAAAAGACGAACAGAGGGCGGGACCTTCCGACTTTGACGACAACCTTTTAAAAACAATATTGGAGCAAAATCCACGTCAATCAATAAGGGGTATAGCAGAAAGGTTGAATGCATCACAATTAACTGTTAACCGTCACCTGGAGAAATTAGGGAAAGTCAGCAAGTTAGGAGTATGGGTAGTTCACAATCTCAGTGAACAGAATAAAGAAGATCGCACGTCAATCGCCACTTTTTTAAACAGGATTGTAACAGGCGATGAAAAATGGGTTACCTATAAAGTTATAGTCCACAAAAGACAGTGGCTTGATAAGGATCAACCACCCCTATCAATTCCGAAAGCAAATATCCATGGCAAAAGATTTTATTGCGTGTATGGTGGGATTGTCATGGAATAATTCACCACGAATTATTGAAGTCAAATTTAACGATTACTGCTGATAGATACGTTCAGCAGTTGCAAAACTTTTCTGCTAGATGTTTTCCTTATAATCCGGACCTGGTACCAAGCGTTTACTATCTGTTTTTATTAGTAGAAAACTTTCTTAGTAATAGAAGATTGGCATTAACACTAGAACTACCGACAATTAAAGTGTACTTATTTGCATGGAAGAAATCAAATTGAAAATTACATGAGAAACTATCGAATATATAAAAAACAAATCTTCATTTATACCTTCTGCAGAAAATCATAATAAATATTAGCAGCTTTATCACATTGAATATATAAAGGTGCTATGAGTAATCACCAACTGGTCATTTTGACTGGTTTGGTAGTTCTAGTGTTAAGAGAAGATTGTGAAAATCGCTTAGTCGAGTTTATGGGCCAATAGGTATTTATAACTGTATAAATGGTGTTTAGTTATAAAACAAGAAATTAATCCATACATGTACTATTACACCCTACATACCCATAAAGTTTTATTAAAAACATTAATTGAAATCAAAATATTAAAGTTAAACGAATTTATTTGTAATATACCGTACGAATACTTTTTGGAGCCACTGTAGCTACTGTAGGTGTATTAAAATCAATAAAGTTTGTGATTATATTAAGTGAAACACTTATAACAAGAACTTTTGTGCTCTATAGGCATAGTAAATTTCGTGACATTGTGTTTTCATATTATTTAGGTTTTTTAACAAATAAAATTAAGAAACATTACTATTTTTCCGAATTTGTATAATTAATACAATATAATTAAGTATTATTAAGTATAGATTTAAGAATCTATACTTCTTAATATTTTAAATTTGACCGGTATTAAAATAATGTTAATATAACTAATATGACTAATGTTAATATAAAAAATTTACTTCCTACCTGCTATGAACTTGGAATATCTATTTATTTTGCTGTCACAAAATTTTTTATACAGTATATGAGAGAAGACATATTTAAATAGCGTTGAAATGATATTCACTGAAAGAAGAAATTTATTCGCATCTTTTGTTAAATTAATTTATTGAGTTTTTTTTATTGAGCCAAAGATAGCAAATAAACGTGATTTATTTATTTATTTTTTACGATCAGCAGAACTGGAAATCTGGTTTGATTGGCGAACGTGGTGTATATTTTGTTATATATTGCAAAACGAAAAATTTATTTTTAGGAAATACGAAAGTTAATAATTAATTTATTGAATTTAAATCAATGATACAATGAAAGATTAATTTATTTCGTACGTCATAAATTAAAGTTTGAGATGTAAATTTAGTGAAACAGAAAGAATATTAAAAAGTGTTTTAAAAAAGGTAATTTAATAAAGTTCAACCAGACGATGAATTTGATGCTAAAAATCATGATACCTTTATTAATTGATATTTAAAGCTTCCAATTATTAAGATTAATAAAAACACATAGAAATAAAATAAATCAACCTTCGTATAAATTTTATCTTACACTACTAAATTGATGCTCGTAAAACTAAATTTATTAATGAGTTCATTAAATTACATGAAAGGCTGTTTACATTGTTATGACAATGATAATAACTTGTTTTTGTGTTCCAGAAAGTACATTTTATTTCTTCGATGGAATGTTTACTTCGTTTCTGATTTCACATTTGATCTTTTCTATTTTGTGATCGTACATAATGAACGGTCCAATTACCGCGTATTAAATTGCAACAAATGATCTTTTAATACAAATTGATTTCGCGCTCAGTTGCGTAATTAGATTGTTATTAATGAAACACGATTAACGTTATTACGAGTAAGCAAGAAATTATCTTTGTTAAAAACACGGCAAAAATTCGTGTAAAATAAATTTAAAAATAGTATAGAAAATAATGCGACAAAGTATTTACGTCGCTTTACGATCTACTGCATTATAATTCAATTCCTTTAGTTTTAGGTAAGTTAGAAACCTAAACACATAAATTTCTTAACTATCAATGCTACTAAAACCGTCTAAAAATTATAAATAACTGTACATTATATTTGAAAAATAGTATATATATATATATATGTATATATATATAATAGTATATAATAATATAATGTAATAATATATAATAATTATATAATCCGATAATATAATAATATATAATAATTATATAATACTGTAATATAATAATATATAATAATTATATAATACTATAATATAATAATATATAATAAGTATTTACATCGCTTTACGATCTACTGTATTATAACTTATTTCCTTTAGTTTTAGGTAAGTTAAAAATATAAACATGTAAAATTCTTAACTATCGATGCTACTAAAACTGTCTAAAAATTATAAATAACTGTATATTATATTTGCAAATTTTCCAAATGTAAATTTCTTAACTATCAATGCTACTAAAACTGTCTAAAAATTATAAATAACTGTACATTATATTTGCAAATTTTCCAAATTTTAGAAATCACTTATAGTACTTTCATCTCTTTATTAAATCTTGTAAAATTAATTTTACAATACACGTATTACCTGTTAATAATACCTGATAGCAGGAAATAATTTTCTGTAATACGAAACTAATTTTCAGTGCGATTTAATTACCAAAAACTCGTCCAAAATTAATTGATGAAGAATCTCGTAAATAATGGAAACGAATAAGTTTTCGCAAAATTGAATGCAAAACAGTTGGAAATCACATAAAAAGGATTGAATGGTGTTTGTTCGGGATCGCAGGAAGCTCATTTGAATTTGATGTTTTTCCTGGTACAGGAAATTTTTCCTGTACTCTTCCGCTGTCGATAGAAACGTGTGTAATCAAATTTCTTAGAGCTGTTTATGCTCGCTTCCATTCCAGTTCACTTGAAATTAATGGATCCGATAAATTCGTCGTCGGTTCACCTCAAACGTAACGAAGGGATATTATACCGATCTAAATATGGTTAGTTAAACCGGGAAACAGGAAATTGACTATTGAATATTTTATTATACAAACGATGAGTCGATCGTTGTCAAGTCCACATAATCTTACCAAGATATCTAATCAATTAGTGGGAAAGTTAGCGATAACGGTGGAATTGTATAAAATAGGATTGTCTTGTTCCCATAAACAAGCGATTGGTTGGTATCACGTACGCAATAAATTTGATTACGACGAACTCATATTTTCGTGAACCGTAATAAACTTTGCATATTAAATTATTTATTTTCCACAATGTATCAGTCTTTTTTTTTTACCTTCCGAGCATTAACAGGTTCGTATTGATCGTTTTGTTGTAAAGCTATTATTTATTAATCGCGTGTATTATTTATCGGAGTAAAACTTGTTTCTGTACAGCGTTGTTCGTTAAATTAAATAAACAAAATATTTAGTCGATACGTGACCGTAATAATTGAAACAGAGCACAGAATAACAATAACAAGGTGTTTAATTAAGAAAATAGTGAAATAATGAAACAATAAATGAAAATGTTATAAGTAACATAGCAGATATATTTTTTCAAAAGGTATGCACTTACATGTAACGTAAGTACAATTAAATCCCCTATAACATAGTAGCTAACCAAATAAGTACCAACTTTTTTCTATATTGTTAGACGGATTTTTTTTACAGAACATACACAAATACAAAATAATTAAAAAAATATTTAACTAAATGCAAACTGTGAATAATTCGCTCTTATATTTATTTTCAAATAGGAATATTGGGACTTACAACGTAAAAATCTGATGTATTAAATACATTGGCATTTACTAGGTTAAGTTTGAAAAAAGTAGTTACATCATATGAAATCGTATTATAGGAGACTAAAGACTACTAATTTGCAAGTGAGAAGGAAATAGAAATGTTCAACGGTTATTCTACAGGTCCTGAATCAATGATTACTGATCACGTTAATGTTATAGATAACACATTATTAACGTATTATAGATAACTAATTATTTGAATAAATCTATCGATTTATGATACTACATTTGTCGGTCTTCCAAAGGTTAATTTCAAATCCTGCCAAGGTACGATTGTGTTTCCTTGCTGTCCTCGGCCCGATATCTCTCGCGGTCATCCTCTTTCGACCGGATGTATAAATAATATAATAGTCTGTATGAACATACCATATACACATAAACGTTTTATTTCATTGGTTTTAGAAGCTTTCTTTCTCTCGAATACCAACCCCCCCCCCTCAAGTCTCACTCTTTCTCTTTCTCTCTGTTTCTCTCTCTCTTTTTATCTCTGTTTCTCCCTCAATCTCAACCTCTCTCTCTTTCTCTCTATCCCTCAATCTCTCTCTCTCTCTCTTTCTCTTTCTGTTTCTCTCTCAATCTATCTCTCTCTTTCTCTCTATCCCTCAATCTCTCTCTCTCTCTCTCTCTTTAAAAATCTCTCAATCTCTCTCTTTCTCTTTCTGTTTCTCTCTCAATCTCTCTCTTTCTTTCTGTTTCTCTCTTTCTTTCTCTTTCTGTTTCTCTCTCTCTCAATCTCAATTTCTCTGTTTCTCTTTCTCTCTCTTTCTCTCTCTCTTTCTCTCTTTCTCTGTTTCTCTGTCTCTATATTTCTCTCTTTTTCTCTCAATCTCAATCTCTCTCTCTCTCGCTCTCTCTTTCTTTCATCCCACACCCCATTAATCTCACAATCCCTAAGCTATATCTTCTCTAGCTAGAAAAGATTATCACTCTCAACATTTACAACTTACAGAATTACCTGACAACCCTTTACCCCCCCCCCCCCCCCCTAAATCGGATAATCGAAGGACCGCGATATTTTCATCGATTTTTGGATTCTAAAATTTAAAGTTTAGATTCTAAGATTTATTTTCCAAGCAAATGGACGGATTATAGACGACTGTAGACAGTTCCGTTGGTTTGCCACGTGTTCCATGGCATGCATTTTTCGTTTTGTTACTTGCTTTCAATTTTTTGTTTACCTCGAAACTTGTTCTTCAAGCATATTAAACGACAGAATGAAGTTATGTCATCGATCGGCAGAAACTCATGCGTAGAGTTGCCGATGTTTATGCAAGTAAAATATGTTGAAACATGCAAAATATGTGCATTTAATGTGCAGGAAACACGATAAGTGTTGCAAATTACAATGATAGCCGATGTGTGCGTATCCGTGCGTGGTAAATGCGTAAGCGTATATGATTTAGAGAAACGAAAAAAGATACGTGAAAGCTATTAATAACTTACTATCGGCAGATATGCTATACACGTACGAAGAATGCGAGGCATATGCATAGAACACATGAAAGATAAGTAATGTGCACAAAATATGCATTTTACAAGACAGATGCACGATAAAAGATTCATTTTTTCGATCTCCAAATAGAAAAGCAAGCCTTTTCTCATTTGTTCATTTAGTTTCCTTATCAAACTATAAATTTTCTTTAGGACATAGTAAGTTTTCTTTTTACCAGGTCAACATTTATGAAAGATATTCTTTAACTCGTTGCTTTTTTTTATTGTAAACTTCACCTTTATTGCCTTAACTTAAATTGTGTGTGAATGCCAAGCTCATTTTGGGTAGATCATGTCAAATATTAAAATGTGATCATATTCATACGTTTATTTAAAATACTATTGTCACGGATCCAGTTCCATCAAGATCAGCTAAGAGTAATTTCTGATCAAGCATTTATACTCGTAAAACCACACCTTAATTAAATTTCTTCAAGTGTATACATACGTTATTTAACAGCCAGCTGCAATAAGGTTGACTCTCAAAAACAAATCTTTGAATTTTATATTGAAAAATGAACAGACATAGGACGAACAATTTAAAATTGAATTTCTGCCTAGCTTTTATAATCAAAATGGAGAAAATATGGTTTTGCAAAAGGTGTGTTTAAAGTTCTGCTGTATCTCTCGTTTAAAGTTCCGTTGTTAATATTATAATGTAAGATTTTACACATACATTTTTCAAAATATATTTTTCAAGAAAATGCAAAACACAAAATGTCAGTTTATAGTAGAATACTCCCTTAAATGAAGCCCCGTTTTTACGCGAATCACGTACGTGTGGGAGCTCCTGTCACGTATTTGGACTGTGGTAGGCAGGCATTGCATATTCTGTTTATGCTCAGTTAGTGTGTAAGGTAGAAGCACGCAGATAGCAAGAACAAGTAGGAGTTGAGAGAGCGACTTTAACCCTTTGCGCTCGAGAGGCGACTGTTAGTCACCAAATGATAGTTTCACGAATTTTCAGACTTTAGATAGTTAGTTTATTAGTTAGACTCAGAGTTTAAATAGTTATATATATGTAAATTTTAGTATATCACTTAACTAAATTAAATTAAACTAAATTAAACTTTAATGTAAACAAATCTTATTAAATATTTTGCGCCTGAAAATCTTTGAAGTTAATATTATTAGGCGACTGTTACTCGCCAAACAATAGTTTGGCAAATTTTTGAACATTAGTTACTTAGTTTATTAGTCAGACCCGGGTATTAAATAATCGTATATGTAAATTTTAGTATATGACTTAACTAAGCTAAATAAAGTTTAACACTAGAACTACCGACGATTACAGTGTACTTATTTGCATGGAACAGATCAAATTGAAAATTATATGAAAAAATATCGAATACCCAGAAAATGAATCTTTGTTTATACCTTCTGCAGAAAATCATAGTAAATTTTGAAGGCTTGGTAATGTGAATTTATAAGGTTGCTATGAATAATCATCAATCTGTCATTTTGACTGCTCTGGTAGTTTTAGTGTTAGTGTAAGTGAATCTTAGTAAATATTTTGCGCCTGAAAATTTTTGAAGTTAATATTATTAGGCGACTGTTACTGGACAAACAATAGATTCGCAAACTTTCAGACTTTAGATAGTTAGTTTATTAGTTAGACTCAGAAGTTAAATAGTTATATATGTAAATGCTAGTGTATCACTTAACTAAATTAACACTATTCCTACCACAACCGGTCAAATGACCGTTGTTGAAATTTCGATTAGAATTTCATAAATACAACGTTAATTGAATCGCCTTTAAACTTTAGATTTTTTCTTACATATACGTATAATACACTTTTCAATATTCACTTCTTTTTACATTGTTTATTTTTTGAGAAAAATTTGTAGTCTCTCTTACGTGGGAATGTCGTGGTAGGAATAGGTATACCTGAAGTGTCGGTAGGAATAGTGTTAAATGAAGTTTAATATAAGCAAATGTTAGTAAATATTTTGCATTTGAAGATCTTTGAAGTTAATATTATTAGACAGCTAACGGTCACTTCTTAACTGCAAACGGTTAACACTCTGTAATTACCAAGGTCGGTCAAACTTACCGATTCGTAATTTTTCATGGAAACTTTGTAACTTTATTGTGACCTACATCTACATCTTTGAAAGTTTACTGTGATCTTTACGGTAATCATTACGATTTGTTTCCCTTGTATTAGGTATTTTTTTAAATATAATTTTCAATTTGATTGTTTCGTCACAAATAAGTACATTCTAACTCGTCGATAGGTCTAGAATTAAAAAAGACTACAGCTGTTTTGTTTACTCCATTTACGTTTTGAAAATGTTCGATTTTGCAAAAGGCAACAATTAATAGCGTAATAATAACGATTAATAATATACACAAATTAAATGCAACTATTTTTTGTTTTCTTATTTATTTGTTCATAACTTATATTGTACTTGTAAAACTTCTGAATTTTAAGTGCACAGAAAAAAATGTATGGATGCGTATGCGCGAAATTGAAGAAAAGGAAAAATTACCACCGCAATATAACACATTGTGGCAATTCCAACAGAATTTATTGCCGCCTCGGTACTCGGTTTTCACTTTTTCTTTTCTCTATTCATATCTCGTCAACAACTCGTGTCGCCTCGAATCACTTGACTTGGTGCGTATCCAAGCACGGGAAGAAAAAATGCGAGCTGCATTAATTATCGCGATAAAAGCCGGGTGCTCGACGTCGCGGATGGTAACGATATTATCGCGATACGATAATAATAAGGAATAAAAGTTCCAACAGTAGTACTCGCGTGAATTATACGAGTGATCGCTATCTCGATCTATTATTCTCACTTCTTAACGATTAGCAGGCTTTTATCATTTTATTATGCGGCTAGACCCTGTTAAGATACCCACCGCTTATTAATTCGTTTAAACCTGTGATCAACGTCGTTATTCCTCCACTGTGTTCGACGTTTCACGTGTAATTGTTGTACTGAACGATATGTGCAGTGAAGTGCACCCATTCTGATTAGTGATATGTATATATTTATAGGAAATGTTCTATAAAATGTAGAACAGAAGATGGAATTCAGGTGTGAAAAATAAAAGTGAAGCGATTAAAACTTAATAACAATATATTTAAAACAATTTAACAAAACAACTTAAACGACTTTACAACTTAGCAACTTTAACACTCTTTCTACGTTCACAATCAAAACCTTTCTTCTACGTTAGTCAAAAGCTTTCTGCCTTCATGGTCACATGAACTCCCGCTGAACAACCTGCCATGCCAAAAATGTGCACTTATGGAACAATTGCCATTGCCCGTCGTACGTTCAATACCGCAGAGCGTAATTATAATCGGTCGTAGAAAGGAAAGGGTTAAAAAATTATCGCATAATGCAAAAAAATACTCTGTTCGTGAAATTTCACGGGGTGACTATAGTTACCGCTCGTAGCGAAAGGGTTAACCGTTTGCACTCAAGAGGCGATTGTTAGTCGCAAACTTTCAGATTTCACTTAATTTGTTTATTAGTCAGAGCCAGAGGTTAAACAGTCACATACGTAATTTTAGTATATGACTTATCTAAACTAAATGAAGTTTAATACATATAAGCGAATCTTAGTAAATATTTTGCACTTGAAAATCTTTGAAATTAATATTGTTAGACGGCCAACAATCACCTCTCGAGTGCAAAGGGTTAATAAAAATATAGGAAAGTTCTATGAAATGTAGAACGGAAGATGGAATTCAGGTGTGAAAAATAAAAGTGAAGCGATTAAAATATTAATAAAAGTATATTTAAAACAATTTAACAAAACAACTTAAACGACTTTACAACTTAGCAACTTTAACACTCTTTCTACGTTCACAACCAAACCTTTCTTCTACGTTAGTCAAAAGCTTTCTGCCTTGCGCTCGCATTTTCCCCGTCATATATTCTTCCAAACACTCGTTTCCTTTCATTCTAATTGCCAACCTTTCTCACTCTACGCATTCGGTCACGACCACCCACAATTTCTCAGTCACACTGTTTTCCAAAGTTCTCATCTTTCACGCCTTAGAAACATTCGAGCCCAAACATTCTGCGTTCGCACGACAATCGACCAACTCAAGTACTCTTCAGACTTTCCCAAACTCGCATCCGCTCGATCGCATTCCTACATATATAGTAATGTAGGAGCCAAAAATTACCCCTGGATTTATTAAGTTTTATTGATACTAATTAGGATTTAAGATTATGAAGGTTTAGTGGCGAAATTATTTCGTGGGGCGGCACTGCCTGCGCGGAGGGCAGAAGATCGTGAGCGAGCGAAACGGAGTTGTTGTAAAAACGATTTTGTCACGAGATGTTGTTTTTTTTATTATATAGAAGACGTCCATCCTTTGTTCATTCCGTGCGCAATGTTCATGTAATTGTAACCTAACTCTCTTTTGTACTATTTTAAAATATATAATCTTTTATTAATTGTTTCCTACAATATTTA